>JAMZAV010006042.1:0-35391 GCA_024449915.1 Sweltsa coloradensis | reverse complement strand
CTCGGACAGTAGCAGTCCCCTATGCAGACTGGCGGACAGTAAGTCTAGGTCAGACCTATGGCAGACTGGCGGACGTAAGTTACAGCTCCTAGTTGTCAGCCCTATGGCAGACTGGCGGACAGAAGTCAGGTCAGCCTATGGCAGACTGGCGGACAGTAATCTAGGTCAGCCCTATGGCAGACTGGCGGACAGTAAAATGATGCTGGGGAGATTCGCTCTGTTATTGAATGGCAGAAGTCATTCCACTTGATTTGATTTAAAAGCAAGAAGCACTTGTTCACTTTCCTTGTCAGTCGTCATTTCACAACATTATTTTTTCTGTTTTTTTTCTTCTGTTTTTCTGTCTGTGTTTTTTCTGTTTTTCTGTTTTCCGATTTGGGATCTTTATTTTGTTGATGAATTACAAAATTTGTATTTGAAATATACTAAAAGCGTTTACTAGTCTTTACGACTGCTCTGATTGTTGCAGTTGGTTGCCCCTGCCTTGCTTTGTCTTTCTGTCGTGCAATACGTTGGGAGGGGGGGGGGGGGGGGTCAAATGTACCGAGAAGAGGCAGGCAGGGGTCTGGTAAAACAATAGCGAGACGAGGATTGAAGAATCAACCGAATAATCCATTTTCACGAATGACCAAACATTTTGTCATGAAGTTGCTCTGGTCGTTTGGCTGGGGGCCGTCTGTTTAGATCTCTAGGCTGGATCTCACGACATCTCTCTCTCTCTCTCTCTCTCTCTCACGACATCTCTCTCTCTCTCTCTCTCTCTCTCTCACCACCAACCACAAAGGCACATCTCAAATGACACCACCTCTACCACGTTGCCACTTTTCAACCTGGCCTAAGACAAACAGACGTGTGGCCACCTCGCCCAAAGTAATGTCTGCAAACAACACCTACAATCATTATTATTAGCCTTTTAACGACAGCCGCCTGAGTCTGTCACAACACCAGTTAACCATGGAAGATAGATTCACGCGCACAATGGGCCATAAAATAATCACGGCGAATCGTTTATCTCTCACCAGACCACCATAAAAGCGGGCTCTATAAAAATATTATTGTTACACTTGCGTATATGGTTTAGTATATAATTTACAGCCCTACATTTTGTTAGATGCAATAACAATACAAACAGATTGTAGACATGATATATTGAAAAGAGTAAATGTATTAGTGAAATTAGGTTGATGATTTATAGCTCGAAATAGTCATGTCTGTCCTATGGTGCTATAAAACTAAAATGTTACGTAGGTCTATCCCAAGACAAATCGAAAAGAATCTGTGATTTGGGTTTATTTGAAATAGTTTGATATCTCATTTTATTTTATATTCAACTATCTCTGACGCCAAAGAGAGAAGAGTGGGGCCCAGGAAGAGATAGATGACGAGCTCTGGCTAGTGGTTATGCAAAACTTTAACTTCTGAAGAGACAGTTATTTCAATGTATTTTATTCGAGTGGTTGTACATTTGGCTCCAGCTATTCGTCTCTAAATCCCCCCCCCCTTCACCCACTACCGCCAAAGTATGTCCATGTACACATATGTTGATTATCTTTCTCGGACATCACGGTGGGGAGTGCCCCCCCCCCCCCCCCCCCCCCCCCACGACCACAACCCCAACTGTGCAGCATCTTACAAAACATCCATCAATACTCTGTCACGATTCGAATGAAATATCTTTCTGACAGCTAATAAATCATCTATGTTATTATCACTTATCGTTGCATATTTACTCTGTCCATACAGGTTTGGAAGTACCTTATTGCAGCTGCAACAGGTCGACTTACTTGTCCCTTGTTCCAACAGCACCACTTTTATTTATCGCACAACACACTTCGGGTTTAATGGGCCTTGCAATCTTAACATGTCGTAATTACAGAGTGTGGGGATCTGACGACGCGAGGAAATACGATACGAAACCTGAGTGTTGAGGCAAGGAGGAATGTAGTCTAGCAGCAGCGTGGTGTAACGAGGTCTATCGAGACTGTGTGGTGTGTTGTACAAGTTGGCTTGACTCCACTAGTTAGAGCCACCTCAGTAGATAAAAACCGTCGAAAAAATTGCCATCACGTTAAAAATCGTATGTTATTTTGGAAGCGAAGCTCTATGTGTCAATTTTTTGTCCGTCCGTTTGTCCGTGTGTCACGTCACACGATAAAAACCGAACATGACCTCCAATTGATGCATTGACTTTGTTGACATTTAGAATGATGCAGAATGTTTTGGTGACCCTGGACGGACGGGACTATGCTCATTTTAAAATTGGTTTTTGGAACCCGGCACCTCCACCAAAATGTGTGAATCTTTCGATAATATGTTTTGCTGGCCTGTTTTGCTCGTTCTTGTCACTTGCCACTTTCCTAAACCTGCACTTGAAACTTTGTAATATGCAAGTTATTTTTAATAATAAATTGTTTATCATTGTTTTATTATTTGGTTAATTTGTATTGTATTCTATGTGAACCCGTACACTTACAATTGTCATAGGATTTATCATTTTATAATTATTATTAAATATATTTTAATTTAAAATAATTATTAAATTACCTTGTTCAAATGGTAAATATTTAGGTTACCGCTCCGTTTTTTCCTTTCATCATCTTTAATCGCGATTCTCGATTAGTATTTTGAATATTGACGTTTTCCCTCAAGGTTTGTTTATAACTTGACGATAAATGCGCTTGTGATAGCAGCTACTTATTTTTAATGTCTCTAGCTAGGGAGATACGCGAATTTTTTGTGTATGTTTTAACTTTTAAGGTACAGCTTTGTATACAAATTAGCTGTGGCCCCTAAACAGCTTTAGAAACACACGCCACATTTAGTCTTTCCATATATATTAATGTTTTTTCTTCTCACTGCGTCTCATTGAAATGCGGAGAGCCACCTGCCCATCACGCCAATAGTAAACATATTCCGATCTTTGACACGAATGCGGTGTCTAAACCTGTTCCATTATTCATGGGCTCCGTCAAAAAAGTGATAAATAATAATTAATTATTTTAGTGGCAACTCGAACTCTAATAATTACTAATTAAAATAAATAGTAAAAGCTCCAGCTCGGTCTACTTTAGTTTCCTTATCGTGGAATCGTAGTCGGGTAGGCCGACATGTGGTAATAAAATGTTAACACCCTGACTGGCTGGCACAACCAAATGACTGTTTATATTTACTTTTTTATAACGCAGACAGTTTTATTATATATTCAGTGTATTTCCGGACCGTTCCTTGTACAGAATGAAATAACTATATCATCTCACTGAGAAGTCTGACGCTAAAGGGATATCATTAAAATAATGTTTATAATAATTTTAAGCGCTAGTCTTCATATAAGTATTTTATCAGCGACTCAGTAAAATTATTCTGTTATATATATATATTGCAGTCGTAGACAATATCTAGGGCGATGGTCGTCGCCTGGCAGACAAGCGCATGCGACTGCTTAGGCGACACGAACTCCAGCCCTATATACAGCTACGAGAGTTGGGGGGTTTTCAGCTATCTGCACACGCCGCCCCGAAAGAGTTACAATCTTGAAACTCGGTATATAACCTGGTATGTGGTCCATGACATACCAAAAAAAAATCAACCCGATCCGACAACTCGTTCTGTGTTAAAAAGGCTCTCAACATCGTCAAATTCCTTTCGGCTGGCTGGTGGCTGGGTGGGTGGGTGGGTGGCTGGCTGGCTGGCTGGTGGCTGGCTGGCTAGCTAGTTCTCCGCGGAGATTAATTTAGCCTACAGAGAAAACGGTAAATCTTAGAACTATGAAACTTGGACCACACTTAGATGTACTTCAGACGCAGTGACGTTTGCTTTCAAAACCAAAATCGGGTAACAGGGACCGGAGAAAATCAAAATTTGGATGATAATCAAAACGCGTAATTACCAAGGCGTGGTAATTTGTACAAACTTGAAATTAAACATGCTTTTAACCATTATAAATATCTTGCGTCCAAAACACAAGGGGCTAAATTTGGGGATGACCATGGGCCCAAAAATGACAAAAAACATATCTGAACTTTAAGAAATGAATCATTCAAAGAAAACACTACAACTGAGATGTTTCAAACGTGGAATACATTTTGATATCTCTCATTCTTTATCACTTTTGAATATGGAAAGCAAAATTGGGTAACGGGTACCGGAGAAAATCAAAATTATCAAAAGTAGGTAATTCCGTACTCTTATGAATAATACGCTATACTGAGAAAACGGTTCATCTTAGAACTTTGAAACTTGGGCCACACTCAGATGTACCTCATATAACCAAAACCGGGCAATTGGGACCGGGGAAAATCAAAATCAAAATCAAAACGCGTAATTACTCAGGTGTAGTAATTTGTACAAGCTTGAAATTAAACAAGCTCTTAACCATTATAAATATCTAGTGCTTAAAACACAAGGGGTATCTTTGGGGGGGGGGGGGGCGTGGGCCCAAAAATGTCAAAAAACAACTTTGAACTTAACAAATTTAATCATTCAAAGTCCATCATTCACACCATGATAGCAAACGAACAACAAAAAGATGTAATATCCAACCAAATACAAAAATTTGTAAAAAAAAAAAAAAAAAAAACGGCAGCCAAGCTCTCCTTCAAAAGTCTTCGGCTGTGAATGCTGTGAGATATAGAAGTTGAGCCAAGCTTTTTATTCTTTCTCCCTAGTTTCGCTTTGAAAATAAGTAAGATCATTTCGCCTGTTGACGAGCGCCAAGCCAACGATTTTTGTGGTAAAAAAGTAAAATTTTTAAACTCGAAATCATAAAAAATGGCTTGGCCATTGAATTTGGTTCATGGCCAAGATTTTTTTTTATGATTTCGAGTTTAAAAATTTTACTATTTTACCACAAAAATCGTTGGCTTGGCGCTCGTCAACAGGCGAAATGATCTTACTTATTTTCAAAGCGATTCAAGCGCGTTTCCAAGCAAAGATAGATGGCAGCACTAAAACGCAACATGTCGGACCGATCGGTGATAGAGGCGAGCTGCTTACGGGAGCGCTGTATATTCAGTTATAGGTTCAACTTGATTTTTGTTACATTTCTGATCATTTGCGAAAACATTGTTGATTATGTCATATCGTCCACGTATTTTTTTAGTAAAATTCGTAAGTTTTGGGGATCGTCTTTATTAAAAACGGGAATTTAATGGCATTTTAAATTACAACAAATAATTGAGATTATTTGATGATATTAGCTCGAAAGAACAAACCACTCTGTTAAACTATTAAATACAGAACAAGTGTATCAAATAATGTTGAATGATGAAGATCGACCAATACTAATAGTTTCATTAATTTACTTGATATCTAAAAATCAAAGGAGCTTCTAGCAAATTATAGCCCTACACTTGTTTTGCACGTTTTCTACATCGTTTTACAATGTAAACGCAATCGGAGTTGGCCTATATATCGATCTTCTATACACTTAGGACTTCTGTTTTTTTTTTAAATATACATTTTACTAAAAGTAGGCCTATTGAAAAGCTGATGGCCTATTTTTATTATTGTTTTGTATGTCAACAATGGCATGCCGCGTCATTCTGCAGACAGCTTTAAAATCTTGTAGGTCATATACTTATTCTATTGTAATAATATAAATCGTTTTTTTTAATGATATGTATAATGTAATAAATGAACAATGACGGTAAACGGTATATGTAGGCCTACATTAAAGGTAGAAAAGGAGTTGGGACTTGTGCATAAGCCCAAATACAATTATTATTATTTTTGTTATTGTTTTGTTATTATTATTATGACTTTAATTATATTAAATTATCATAATAAAACTAAAGAAGCATATCTCAATAAGTGCCATAAGAAGCGAGCGATACTGTATGTGTGGGTTTACTATAAGTTGAGAACATTCTTGACGGTTTGAATTTGATTTAGTATTTATCGTACCCTGTTAGCCTATATTTAGTATATAGCCTATAAATACCAATGATTTATTATGATATTACAATTAGAGCATTGTAATATGTATACAAATGCCATCCTTGGTGTCTCATGGGTGCATGGGGCGTAGGTCTGAATATAGTAATATTATTCTGGTGGACATGGTCTCAAATCCCGCATATTGGAGAGCGATTTTATCATTTATTATCATATCGATCTTTGGTTGGTTATCGCTCACTCGTCGATTGCGTCGGGCCTGCAGGGTTGGCTTGGTCGCTTTGATTTAAAGTAAGTTCCCCACTGAAAATCAGTTATATAACTGAGTGGGCAGACTCTAAATAAAATTTATTTATTTATTTATTTATTTATTTATTTTGGTGCACCCCATACTTTTGATTATCATCAATTAACACCCTTTTGGGAGCGCAACGACAATGTACCTGTGATTGTACATATTTATCAGTGACAAACGCGGCCTGACATGTGTTCTTCTGGTAAGCACATAGCGCGCTCCTCCGCCTATCACTGATCGGACAGTTGCATTTTTCGCCACCAGGTAGCAACCCCTTTGCTTGGAAACGCGAGAGAGAATAAAAAGCTTGGCTCAACTTCTATATCTCACAGCATTCACAGCCGAAGACTTTTGAAGGAGAGCTTGGCTGCCGTTTTTTTTTTTTTTACAAATTTTTGTATTTGGTTGGATCCAATATAATAATATAGATTTGCCAAGAGTGGAGCTCACCATAATCTTCCAGCTACTGTAGTACACCTAGTTTAAGAAACAATCGAGGAAAAGTGTCTTCAAAACAATGTTGGACAACACTCTGCTGCAGAAGGCTTAATTAAGGTGTTAGTTTAGAAGTGAGAGCTGTAGCAAGGGGCATCAAAGTGCATTTGTATAAGGAGGTATACTAAACCAATGTGACTGACTGAGGGGTTCAGCAAAATATTATAATGCGTATTATATTAAATTAAATTAAATTATATTGTGTTGTGTTGTGTTGTGTTGTGTTGTGTTGTGTTACTTAGTATTATATAATTACGATTTACGAAAAATGTCGACAGATGCTGCAGTATAGCACGTCGTTGCCACACGAGACGGTAAGAACCAGACACGGACAATCCTGCCTGAAGTGTTTTCAAAGGTTTTCCTTTCATGAGCGAATGCTAGGATTGAGTCCTGCTATAAGGCACAGTTCCCAATTATTGGTTTTGTTATAAGGAGATAGGACATACGTGTTAAATTGTTTTTGTTTTAGTTTTAAGAACTTGTTATAACAATAACAAAATTCTTACGACGGACCAATAAGACGCACCAATAATCCATACCAATAATCCTTACGACGACCAATCAAAAAGAGTAACTTCATTATGACCGGTCACCAAAACATTACTAACCAACCAATCAGGATCTCGGATTCCCGGTTGAGGGATCGTACTGGTTCTAACAGAACAGCCCGTGGACAGTTTGTCACAGTGTCACGGTAAAGTATAATGTGTAGGAAGAAGAGAATGTAGTTTAGTGTAATTGAGGTTTAGATTGTAGCAGACGCCACGTTCTGTCATCGCAGGATGCCAGGGTACGAAATGAGGCGTAGCCAGCAGTCGATTAAATAATTCGCTCCGGCAATCCAGATGATTGGATTGCAGCCAGCCAGCACACAGAGAAGGTGTTTCATTTGTTTGGCTGCGTGTTGTTTTAATGGGGCGTGAATGTGTGCTGTGCTGTGCTGTGTGTGTTCAGAAATAGCATCCCAGTCCCGTCTAGCGTAATAGCTCAATCACACTGAACTAAATACAAGGCTGGAGTGGGGAGGAACAACGCTGTCTGGAGGGGCGAGATTACTTTTGAACACCCAGGCTCCCGATTCACGCATAATAACACTCTGTGGGAATTACAATTCGAATTATTTTTTTTAAACTTAATTATGACGGTTGTTCGAGCTGGGGCCAACTTTTGTTCCAATGTTACCATTTAAAAATTAGATTGATCGGCAAATCCAGCTAATTTCACATACCACTTTTCGACCTCCAGATTGTCACCCATTTAAAAAAATGGGACGATGTTTACAAGGGATGAGCGCATGTCGGTATCAGAGCATATTTTAACATTTAAAATATTTTACCCCTATACGCAAGCTTGTGAAATTACCACAAATTTCCTATTTGGTAATACATTTAGGTCAGTTACTAACAAATGTGAGCAATCATTGGAAAGTGTGCTCTGATAGCGCAATTCTTACATTCTTACTTAACATTTTGGTGCAAACCACAACCCGATAGGACCAACTCTAAAGCTTTCAAGTGATCCAGACTAAATCTCTGCGTTCTGCGTAAAAATCTGGTTTTCTCGAGCTCGGCCAACAGTCTTCCTGATTTGTTTTAACACAATGAAAAGAGCTAGAGCAGTTTTGACAAATGCGCTCGATTTACTTGTTTGTTGAGTTCGATACCGACTCCAATCCAATCAGCATTTAACGTTGGGGTAATGACACGTGATGATTAGGACCAATTCAAATAAATAATCGCAATAGCTACAAAATAATTGGAGAAGAGCAGATGCAGTAGCATATGCATGAGTAGCTAATACAGTTTCTTTGGTTTTACTTTTAGTTTTACCATGGTGGGTGTGAGAGTGAGAGTAATACGACGAGAGGAGATGCGACCTGTGGCTGTACTACAGCTGGTGTGATGTTGTGAGCCAAGTGCAGAGTATTCCAGACTGCTATTCACTTCACTGTACTACAGCTGGTGTGATGTTGTGAGCCAAGTGCAGAGTATTCCAGACTGCTATTCACTTCACTGTACTACAGCTGGTGTGATGTTGTGAGCCAGTGCAGAGTATTCCAGACTGCTATTCACTTCACTGCAAGTCCCCTTCATCACTTGCTAACCGAAAACATTTTAGGTAATTTCCTGTTTCATTAATTATAAACAACGTTGTGTGGTATTTTCATCAATGTGAGCGAGGAAAAAGTGAACTGTGAACCAACTCATTTCGTTGACGGATTTATCAGATGTAATTAAAATTAAATGCGAGAGAGAATATTCATAATTCGGAAATAGAACTCGTTAGACTTTCCTACCTCAATCCGATACTTGCAAACTTCTCGAACCAAGATTTGCTTACTCTTTTCCAGTGTAAGCAAACGTCATATTCCACCTGGAAGGTAGTAAATATACTGTTGAAACCGCATTCGTCTGCTTATAGAGATAGCTTCCGCCTGGTGAACGTCAGCCCCTTCCCCTCCAATCACTAATCACTAAACGTTTGAGCCCTTGTTTGCTTCTTCCAGATACGGGGTTGAAAAGTGCCCGTCGTACATAATAGATTTACTAAAATAAATACATTTGCACATGGATTAAAATTATGTATAAATTAGTAAAGATTATTCGTGCATCAGTGATCTACAAAACCAGTTTAAAATACGAACACACGGTCGTTATCGTGTTAAACATTGTCAAGGTCGACATATAAAGCAGTCACGACAGTCGACACTTAGAGCACAAAGGGGGCCAGCATTGATGGTGAAGAGTAGAGGATATGAAAAGTAAAAAATAAAGAAGATTTTCGAATAATGAGAAAATGAAGTGAAAATGTTTGCAAGAGAGCCCCCTGTGAGATATCCAGTCACCTCAAGATGTTGTTTGAGGGGCCACACCGACTGCCTCATTTATCGTCTTTACAATAAATCGGGGAGGAATGCTCTGGCCTGTTCTTCCCCGGGCCCAGACGGGGTAAATAATAGAATATATCATTATTTCTCGTTTAGTCCGGCTTGCCGGTGGCGGGTATCGAAACGTGGACCTCCGAAGTAGAGTATCGCGTGTAATGCACGAGCTAGATACCTCGCTGTAACAGTCTCTCTCTCCATCATTGTTCATCGTAACCCAAATCCATGATCATAAAACCAACCTTGGTTACTTCGATAACAAGAGTCAAAATCAAAAACATTCCCTAAGCTCACCATATCTCCCGCCTTATACCTACTTGTTACTTTTTTTAAAAGTGTATTTATTTATTCAACTGAACAAAAATATGGCACATACCATAGATATATGAAAACACCCAAAATATAACTATAAGCTCAAAGTAGTCAAAGAACCCACATGTCAGCCCTTTCCTAATCCCTACATCCCTGCGTGTAATCCCGGGATAAGGAGTGACTAATGAAGATTCACAGGGAAGACAAAAAATGTCTCAACCTAGATCATCGCATTAGGATTGCCTCAAAGATGGGATCCTCTTTTTTGCCTCGTTTCCCTCGTGCGGTTGTCAATTCTCTTCCATCTGAGTTCTTAGAATCGTCTCTCTCCTCTCTTCAACTTCTTTGGCTTTGGTATAATTGGTTCTTCAGAAATCAGATGGACTTCAATATTCACAGATTGAGATTCACAGCACATTGTCAAAATACAGTACAAAACACGGATCTACAAGACTACACAATCGCTATCGCAGTACAACAGTCAACAAGTACAACCATGGGAGTCATCATCGGTAGCCCCGACAGAAAGCTTTTCTCAAGGTCCCACTGTGTCCCATTGTGTGGCTCGTTGGTCTTGTTGTGTGGCTCGTTGGTCTTGTTGTTAGCGTATCTGCTTCACATGCAGAAGGTCCAGGGTTCGATTCCCGTTAAAATCAGAAACTTTGGAGCCGTCCTAGCAACGAAGCACATAATAAATTTCAGAGTTGTTCTGATTCGGCCTTGTTGATTCTGGCGTTGATTCGCGGGTGTTCGCACTGTCCATACCACTGATTGCTATATTTCCTATTAAAAATATCGATCTTTGGTTGGTTATCGCTCACTCGTCGATTGCGTCGGGGCCTGCAGGGTTGGCTTGGTCGCTATGATTTAAAGTCCCCCACTGAAAATCAGTTATATAACTGAGTGGGTAGACTCTAAATAAAATTTATTTATTTATTTATTTATTTACAGCCCTTTGGACATTCCTTCCCAACACCCAAGTATTTGAATGCACTAATAAGTATTTGGATGAGCGAAGCGAAGACTTCAATTTCACTGACCCCCAAAAAATTTTGCTCGGGAGTTTTTTTGTTTGTTTGTTTTTTGTTTTTTTTCGTTTTTTTTCTGTCTGTTTGTTCGCTCTCTACCGGGCAAACGGCATATGCGATCTTGATGAAAATTGGAGGGGACCTTCGAAATCTCTGAACTTGGAGGTGTATTGTTTTTGGGTACAATCGAAGAAATATTTCTCGTGAATATCGTACTTTTACGATTTTTTTCTATTTTTGGTACGATATTTTCGTGCCATTTGGGCCGATTCTGACCAAACGGGTGGGGCTACAACGTTCATATTATACATGGACATTAAGGTTATGGTGATGTAGTACCTTTTGAAAGAAAAAGTTGGAAAAGTTAGTCGGAATCCATAGAAATAAAGCTTTTAAGTTTTAATATAACTTTTTTACGGTAAATAATAACAATTGACAAGTAACTATAGAAACTTGACAAGAATCACCAACAATGCGTTCATAAAGCAATCTTCGGGTCTACAGATATTTGACATTCTAATTACCCTAGCAATTAGTACTTAAAAAATGATTTTGCAATGGAACTTGAAGAAGTAAAGAGATCCCACGCATACTAAAATTTTAAAAAAGTTCATCCATCAACGCGACGGGACTTTAGCGGTTTCCTAGTACTAGGGAAACGCCAAAGTCGTTGTTCGACACGAGTGAGTGAGCCATGTGTTGAGTACCGGGAACATGATGTATTGTTGTATTTCATTATTGGATGAGCGTAGCGAGCGAAGCGAAGATTCCATTTCACTACACTGGAGAAAAAAATCCGGAATGATTTTTTTCTGTATTTTTGGCTGTTTGTTTAACACGATTCCGGCTAAACCGATACTCCAATTGCGACGAAATTTTGTGGAGGCCTTCGAAATCTCTAAACTTAGAACTGCCACGTTTTTGAGCGCAATCGAAAAATTATTTCTCACGAAAATCGCAATTTTACGATTTTTTCTATTTTAAAAAAAATCATCGACTTATAACACCTACATACATGCTTTATTTGATTGTAATTATTTTTTCACAGAACCTTAATTTTATGAATTAAATATTCGTGTGAAATTTGAGCGCAACCGAAAAATTATTTCTCATGAAAATCGCAATTTTACGATTTTTCGAAACTTCTTTGACTTGTAACACCTACTTACTTTATCCGATTGTAATGATTTTTTCACAGAACCTTAATTTTATGAATTAATATATTCGGGAGAAATTTGAGCGTATTCGAATAAATATTTTTTTATGAAAATCGCAATCTTACGCTTTTTTCGTTTTTAAAGAAAGAAAGAAAGAAAGGAAGAAAGAAAGAAGTATGGAAGTGGATTATGCAGTAGGCCTAACCATAAATAAAAAATATATATTACAAAAAAATAAATGCCAAAAAAATGTGGAACGCTTCACGATTTTGCGTGTCATCCTTGCGCTCACTGCAGATCGAAGATCTCCACACATTGGAACCCAAATCCCAAATATTGGAATGAAATTCCAAATATTGGAACGAAAGTTCCAAATATTGGAACCGAGCGGTTCCAATGTCCGAATAATGGAATAACATTGGAACTAGCCAATCAGCTCCGCGCAATAAAGCCCGGCAAGCACGGTGGTCATAAACCCATGTTTGAATGAAACCATTCACAATGACGCGAAGGCAAACAACAAGACCCCCTCCCCCCACCCCTCCACGCCACAGGCCACGGGTGGATTGTGGGGTAGTCTTCTCACACAGGTTTCACACTCTTTGCAGGCCCACCCTAAAAATAATGTGCATAATATTTGTACATCCCCCAGCATTTATTTAGACATTATGTATGAAACAATTGTAAGTAGTCAATTAGCGCCACGCAAAAAGCCCGGAGGTCCTAAGGTCTCGGGTTCAAACCCCGGTCTATTCCACTCTATTCCGTCCCCTGCGGCCGCATTCCTTTGAGTCTAACTCCATATTAACCCCAAACAAAGCAACTAGCAAAAGACAAAACTGTGCATAATATCTGTACGTCCCCCAGCATTTATTTAGACATTATGTATGAATCAATTTTTACTAGCCAATTAGCGCCACGCAAAAAGCCCGGAGGTCTGAAGGTCTCGGGTTCAAACCCCGGTCTATTCCACTCTATTCCGTCCCCTGCGGCCGCATTCCTTTGAGTCTAACTCCATATTAACCCCAAACAAAGCAACTAGCAATAGACAAAACTGTGCATAATATCTGTACGTCCCCCAGCATTTATTTATAGACATTATGTATGAAACAATTTTAACTAGCCAATTAGCGCCACGCAAAAAGCCCGGAGGTCTGAAGGTCTCGGGTTCAAACCTCGGTCTATTCCACTCTATCCCGTCCCCTGCGGCCGCATTCCTTTGAGTATAACTCCATATTAACCCCAAACAAAGCAAGTAGCAAAAGACAAAACTGTGCATAATATCTGTACGTCCCCCAGCATTTATTTAGACATTATATATGAAACAATTTTAACTAGCCAATTAGCGCCACGCAAAAAGCCCGGAGGTCTGAAGGTCTCGGGTTCAAACCTCGGTCTATTCCACTCTATTCCGTCCCCTGCGGCCGCATTCCTTTGAGTATAACTCCATATTAACCCCAAACAAAGCAACTAGCAATAGACAAAACTGTGCATAATATCTGTACGTCCCCCAGCATTTATTTAGACATTATATATGAAACAATTTTAACTAGCCAATTAGCGCCACGCAAAAAGCCCGGAGGTCCTAAGGTCTCGGGTTCAAACCCCGGTCTATTCCACTCTATTCCGTCCCCTGGGGCCGCATTCCTTTGAGTCTAACTCCATATTAACCCCAAACAAAGCAACTAGCAAAAGACAAAACTGTGCATAATATCTGTACGTCCCCCAGCATTTATTTATAGACATTATGTATGAAACAATTTTAACTAGCCAATTAGCGCCACGCAAAAAGCCCGGAGGTCTGAAGGTCTCGGGTTCAAACCTCGGTCTATTCCACTCTATTCCGTCCCCTGCGGCCGCATTCCTTTGAGTATAACTCCATATTAACCCCAAACAAAGCAACTAGCAATAGACAAAACTGTGCATAATATCTGTACGTCCCCCAGCATTTATTTAGACATTATATATGAAACAATTTTAACTAGCCAATTAGCGCCACGCAAAAAGCCCGGAGGTCTGAAGGTCTCGGGTTCAAACCTCGGTCTATTCCACTCTATTCCGTCCCCTGGGGCTGCATTCCTGTACTTTTATAATTGAGTCTAACTCCATGTTAGCCCCAAACAAAGCAACTCAGCAAGAGACAAACCTGTTTTTTTTCCCTATATCCTTTGAAACTAATTTATAAAAATAGGTATTAAATAGGAATAATGTTTTTATTTCTAATCCTTACATTGACCAACAATCCGGCTCAGGAAGGAAGCAAACTAAGGTAAGAAGTATTCGGACGAGGGTGTGTGCGAGAATGTCATTTATAAATATTTTAGAGGAATGGTTTCTGTTCCCCCCTTCACCCCGCCCGCCGCCAGTTGACGTTACCGCGGTCTTGTAAAACAGCACACTGCACTCCCCTAACTTGACCTCCCGAGCGACCTTTGAACGATCAGTGTTGCCAGCGCCATTTGGGCTATTCCAACTCTTCTTGGCGACCTATAAATGAGGGAAAATCGCCTTACATCTGTGGCCTCAGATTTAACCTGTTTGATCAATTTAAGTACCTCAAATAGCTAATTAGTAATAACACTTTCTTTTGGAAACAAATACTTTATACCTTCTCGTGTGTCGTGACCACTAATGATGCATTGACAATATTGAAGTAAGACATGAAATAACATCCTCTTAGTATTTCATCTATCTAAACGATTTTGGGGAAATTTGTCCCAATTTATGATAAAATTTTATTTGGGTGACTTATGGGCTTCCTACAAGTCTGTTGTGGCGATATGTAGGGCCTACTACACTCGATCTGGCAATCCTGCGAACGATATACCAGCCAGAACCACCCCCACCGTCTCATATATTAGCTGTTCAGTTCAGTGTGTGTGCACGCTTTCAAGAATCAAGACTCAAGACAAGATTGGTGCCCTAGGCTGTGTGTAACCGTATCTGCATATTGCAATGGTGATTTGGTGACTGACGTCCTAAAAAGTAAGTAATTTCTACACTATCCCAGAATATAGTTAGTAACTATTATTATCACCTTGCATCGAAGCATGCATGTTGACAACTCCAACGTAATGTTCTTGTGGTTAGTTTTCCTGCTTCCAATGCAGAAGGTCCCGAGTTCGATTCCTGCTTATTGGTTACACTCGTCTGACTCACGGATACCCTACTACATTGATAGAAATTTTGCCATGAAAGAATGGAGAAAATCAGAGAAACTTTGGATCATTGAGTCTTACAAAAAATAATGGAGTTTCAATTTTTTTTTCTAAATTAAGTTTTGTGTAAATAAATGGATTCTTTATTAAATAATGGAGATTCCTTTTATCACAAAATTAAAATTTCTTTATAAAGTGGAGAATAATATAAAATAAACGAATTTTATGTTTTGAATATACATGAGTTATGTTAAAATAAAACAACATTGAAAATAATTGCGAAATAATGGATATTTATTTTTTAATTGAAAGCAAGTTGTCCATAAATAGAGAAAGTATACAATAAAGTAAATTTTTTTTAGAACACACATTAATGGTATTTATAACGAAGTAATAAAAAATAATAAATTCACACAAATTGTACAACCAATTTTATAGTATCGCTCGCAGTGGCGTAGGAATAGAGTAGGTGAGGGGGGGGGGGGCACTTCGAGGAGAAAATGCAAAAGTAATTTTGTTAGAACTGCAAGCACGGGTACAGAAGTTCCAAATGAGCGAGCGAAGCTATTTAATCAACAGAAAATCGAAGAATACAAAAACACTTTAATTCAATTTCAATGTGAGCTAAACGTTTTGGTGGCGGGTGTCGGGTTAGGTTACCTTTGAAAAATCTCAGTCGCTTGTTACTCGTGTTCAAAATGATGGGTGTGCCGGGTCACTAATTTTCTTAACTCTCAAGAGTCATAAAAAATACAAAAACGTTGTCCATCATCCTTATTGAAGGCCAAAGCCAACAAAAAAACGCATGTCAATCGGGCGTCGTGTTCAGTTTATCATGAGATGGGACAACGGACGGACAGACGGGAGGCGAGAAAAGTGATGCTTATATGGAAGCCTCGCTCGCATGAAATGATTACATTTTTACTTTCAAACCACGAAAAAAATTACAAAAATTGTTTTGTAAAATCGAAATTTCCAACACTGGTGTTTGTGAAGTAGGGTGGGGTCGTTGAGCCTAACCTGATGTTCACGTCAAATCATTTTTTTAGATTGAATTTTAGCTCACTGATTGTAGGCGTGAATGGTGGTGCCGGGGGGGGGGGGGCTCAGATATGTCTGCCAAGGGCCTTTGCAGCTCTAGCTACGCCACTGATCACTCGATCGTCTCGGAAGTATTTTGTATTGGATAAACAAACTGCGTTGTGGACTCCCCGGTTTTTTTAACTGCCTTGTAGTATGAACAGATACAGTGTTGAATTCAGACACGCTCAATAATGTCACGATAAGAATTAAAATCGGAAATACTTGCAGGAAAATAAAAATTATTCCTGGAGATGACCTAGAAAAATATACTTATAAAACATAATTATTTTGAAGTTTTTACATGGTCAGTTCACCGTCTTTGTCGAGTAGCATCTATACAGCCACTGCGGTGAATTTAAGGATCAAAGCCAATGAGTTCTAATAGGGGCTGCCGGAATGATGAGTCATAAATGCTATTCGTATTGGGTTTATGAATGAGTTCTGTCCCCATCATTCCTACAGGTCGCTTGTTCCTATAGGATCTCTCTGTTATGACTGCCAATTGGTGCAATAAACTTCGCAGTGGTTGTTTGATGATAGAAGATGAGCTATGTGGGTCACAAAAAGGTGGGGTGAGGACTGAAGATGGGCAAAATAGGGGATGATCGAAAGTTTCGAAACTGAACTTTATGGACAAGACCGCAAAATGTTATAAGCAGGCTAGACATGACCATGCACTAAGGCTCATAATTGTCCAGAATGAGGGAAAGGAAGAAGTTCCCCAGGACTAGGCCAAGCTAAGAACTAAGTTGCAAGGCAGTTCGTTTCTGGCCTTCAGTCTGATCAGTGGTGTGTTTTCCAGTGCGAATGTCTCCAGTGTTCTTCTCTAATTATTATTTGTGTAGGTAGCTTTATATTAATTTGATTATTTTATATAAAATTAATATAAATGGAAAGGTGTTCACCATTTAGTCCTATTTACTGTATCGTTCGTCCTTTGTGTATTTAACATCTTTTGGTTCGTCTGTGACGTGTGAATTCTGTGACTTAGTAATAACGAAAGTGCATAAGTATTATTATCGTAATAGTGACGTGGGTGAATCGTAGTGTACATACTGAAATAACAAACCTCTTGTCAAGTTATCTTCAAAATGTACAGTTAAAAATTATTGTCTTTTTTTTCTGTCGAAAAACGATGAACAGACTTAGCTTAGTTCGTTTGCAGAATAATATAATAATAGTGAACCGATTCCGAGGACCTTTCATCTTACATGTGGATGCAGTCATATGTAGGCCTACGCCTTTCAAAAGCCACGCTGAATCCGTATAATTGGGTAAGTTCATATACAAATATTAAATTATAAATTTACATGCGTCTGTTGTCGCCCAAGCAAGTTCTAAGGAACAAAAATTGTAACGACCGCCCCCCCCCCTCCCCCTGCCGCGCCACGGAAGTTGCTTTTCCGCTTTAAGCCTTGCCTAACCCCCTTACTTATTAAATGTCCCTCTAGTGAAGTCCTGAATTCAACACTGAACTTGAATCCAATATCCAAACATTTTTCAAAGCGTGATGTATATTTACTGTAACTTACCAATGTTTTTTTTTATATTTTATATTTTTTAATTAATTAATTAATTAATTTGTTTATTTATTTAATTATTTATTTATTTATGTAATTATTTATTTATTTAACGTCTATCCAGTTCAGTTATAGAAACTGATTTTCAAAAAAGAAAAACTAAATTAAATAAATTTTGCTTATATTCTCATGGATAACTGTTTTAACAAAGGTATGAAGGAGCATCCTGGATTCGAACGTGAAAGGCAGGACCATGGGTAAAAACACCCATGGGTTCTTCATGGGGAGCAGTGGCTTATAAACATTTGACTTCGAAGGGTACTAAATCAATCAACGTATTAGCATACCGCCACAATACTCTAGACAGGTGTATAATTCATTTGTATTATTTAATTCAGTGAATATTCAATATAAACATTTGCAAGAAACTAAAGCTAAATCGCCACACAAAAAAAAACTAAAATAACCAGGAAAATGCAGGCTAGTTAGTGTGTGTAGTATAATCTTGACTCAACTCATCAATTAAGTTATAAAAGTGAACAAATATTAGTTACATTTCTTGAAAGTAATGATTTTTGTGAATACATTAATTTATACAGACCGAAAACCTTTTACAAATGCCAACATTCCAACCAGAAAGCATTTGTCGGCAAAGGGTGGAAGCGCGCATGACGAATATAATAGAGGGATTTACGACCACTGACCCAGGTTTAAAATGGCATGGACAGGTGTGGGAGTGGGGACTTTTGTAAGTAATAGTTAAATCGTGTAGTTTTTATCATTTAGTGTTTTTATATAGTTCATTCAATTTATCAAAACAATCAAGGCCTAAAATGTTTTTAAATCGAAATTGTAGATCAGTTCTAAGAGGAATTGCGAAACAAATAAAATAACCATTCTATATGATTGAATCGGACATTTTTTTAAACATTTATTTACTAAACCAATGACAACATATTAATTATATCAACAACAACAAACATTTAAACTTATGTAATTCACCAACGGCAAGTCTGGAACTCCTTGCCGTTGATCCTTTAGTATCTTTCTATACTCATGGTATTTTCAAATCGAGCTTTACGACGTGCGTTAGCGCCCGCGAAGAAAAATGACACCATATTTGACATAATTTGTCGTATCACCTACAGTCCCACTAATAGATGGATGTGCATCTATCAGCGACAGAGCCCGAGAGATAATTGACCTCAAAATAATTTAACTAAAGGGTGGAACTGGACACAAAAAAGTTTATTGTTGGTGCATGGTCTGCAGGTAGGGTCGGTGACATCGGACGTCTAGTTTTACAACACAAGTGCTATTCCGCAAATTCCACACATCCGGCGCATTGATCCTCCCGAATCAATGAATGATCCCAAGAATTTTGAAATTACAGCTGGACTTTTCAAAGGAGTACCTACCCATCCTATGATGTTTACTGACGTTTTTGTCTTATTTATTGCAACTGTGTAATTGAGGGAGCACAACGCCCTAAGTGGACAAAAACGGCACAATGATGGAACTAAATATTAATTTTATTCACAGGCACGTATATTTCGCATACAAACCCAGCACCATAGATATCTTAACGCCTATAGTAGGCTAGACGCATATAACAAAAACTTGTAAAAAAAACAGCCAAACCTTACACAATCAAAAGCAATGAGATCTAAAAGAAATGCCAAGCTTATGAGTACCCTCATACATTTTCGCAATCTTAATACATAAATTCACTTTGCCCTGTGACTGGATTCTTGCAAAGCGTGGCAAAATTTTATTTGCAACTATTGTTTTAAATGTTAAAGTTTGTGCAAATTTATTTTGCCAAGCTTTGCAAGGATACATTCACAGGACAAATTGAATTTATGTATTAAGATTACGAAAATGTAAGAGTGTACATAAGCTTGGCATTTCTTTTAGATCTCATTGCTTTTGATTGTGTAAGGTTTGGCTGTTTTTTTACAAGTTTTTTGTTATATGTGTCTAGCCTACTATAGGCGTTAAGATATCTATGGTGCTGGGTTTGTATGCGAAATATACGTGTTATGAATTAAATATTATTATGAAATAAATAAATATTAACAAAAATAACATAAACCATTATAAATTTATTGAAACATTTACATGCGGAAATATCAAAATTAACAGACGCCATTCAAAATTAAAAGCTTGGACGATGGATTTGGATTGGTTATGTTTTGGTTAGTCAGTAACGACAACAGTTAAAAATACATCGACCAAGCTTTTAATTTTGAATGGCGTCTGTTAATTTTTATATTTCCACATGTAAATGTTTCAATAAATTTATTTAATGTTTTATATTATTTTTCATACTTATTTCATAGTTAGATAATAATATGGATATTGATATATTATCAATTTATTATATTATAATTAATTAATAAATATATTTATTATTTTAAACAAAATAATGGGCTTGGCCACACTTTTAGATCTCACCCCTTTATGAAGTTGAGCCACTTGTATCTTCTTCGTTTTCGGCTTGGCCCCCTTTTTTTTGCAAGTTTTTGCATTTTTGTATGGTATCCTGTATACGGCACAGAAATAGACTTTTCCAAAGTGAGCGTGTGAAATAGCATCAATAAACTAAAAAACAATTCTAATTAATTAGAAGAGTGAACGCAGCGAACGTAATTCAACTCAAACGGCACTTCAGTCATTGGTGTGTGGCTGTGTGTGTGTTATTTATTTATTTATTTATTTATTTATTTATTTATTTATTTATTTATTTATTTATTTATTTATTTATTTATTTATTTATAATTGAACCGATAGGGGAGAGAAAACAGATTCCAAAAGGATTTATTTTCTCAAAAACGAGAAACAAAAAGAAACTAAATGTGACGGAACATCAAAATTACTTTAAGATATAATGAGAAACAAAAGAATATGATGAACTAGGAAGAGCCTGATGGGCTTCTTCCTTTCCGTCTAGATACTAAAAAGTAAAAACCAAGGAGAAAACATTTGTGTGTGTGTGTGTGTGTGTGTACTATAAAAATCAGCCGAATCGCTAAATAGATTGCACTGAAATTTTATACAGACATCCGGTACGAGTTAACTGCGAACTGCTAACTAAATCAGCAAGATCCATTGTGTTTTAAATCTACAAGAAACAATAACTTGAAAATAGGCTGCAAATGTAATGATTTAATTTAACGACAATGGTTTTAGAATTGCAAAAATATTTCTATTTGTTATATTTTGTAGGCTGTGAAAATTGCATGCAGTGACCAAGGTATATCGAATCTTGCACGCGCAAGAGTATACCCAAATTCCGCTAAAAGATTGAGTAAACCTTGCAATCTTTACACGTATTTCGTACTGGCTATGTTTTCCAAGACTACACTGCGTTATATACATTTCAAAACATGTTTTATAATTTTTATAATACAATCCAGAAATTACACAATCTTTCCCGACCAGGGAATTGAACCCAGGTCTCCCACATTCCGGATATAAGGGCACTTTATCCAACTAGACTAGGAAAAGGCCAAAATCGTTGTTAGACGAGTGAGCGAGTCATGTGTTGAATACGCCGGAACATCTACATACAAGTTGTTTGATATAAGGTATAAATGATAGGGTTTTCAGTTTATTTGTTATAAGGGCGCGTCAACTGTAAGGCCATAATGCGCCACTGTAGCCTATGATAGGCTAGGAAGGAAATACCAACGCTGTCTAGCTAGATCCAGTATGGGGGGGGGGGGAAGAAATGTAATGATAACGGGTACTCAACCTGGGGTTCACTTTGATCCTAAGCACTCCAAAGCACGACCCCCCGGCGACGATGACAATGACAATGACACAACGAACGATGACAAAGACGATGACGACAGCGACGTGAGAAACCCCCCTTCCTCCCCTTACCCGTGGCTGGTTCTGAAAAGCATGGGCCCCTCCTCCCGCCCCCCTTAGGCTAGAGTGGTGCATTATGACCTAACGGTTGACGCGTCCTTAATTCAAATAAACAAAAAATTGATTAGTCGGAACCCTTTTTAAGGGTTGTACCCTAGGAGGGTTGTACCAAATGCAAATTTGGAGGCCTGCTGAACCGCCGATGTGAATACCTTTTTTAAAAAATTATTTATTTATTTATTTATTCATTGATTTTCCTTTTTATTTATTTACCGGAATTTTTATTTTTATTTTTATTTTTATTTTTATTTATTGTTAAATTTTTATTTATTTATTTGTTTATTTGTTTATTTATTAATTGCTTTAACCACTTGCCATACTACCACGTCTGTCAGACGGGCGTCAGGGGGTGTTTCTTTGTCAATAGTGGATGGCATGTGAAACAATGACTTTTGAGGAGAATCAAATTTTTAATATATTGTGTTTTTTAGAAAATTAAAAATTGTGGGGATTTTAAAAAAATTGGAGGGGGAGAATTATCCTGGGGAATACTGGCCAAGGGTGGGGGGAGAGAGGGGGAGCAAAATGTCAAGCTCGGGTGAGAACCAATCAAATTATCTAAAAGGCTTGACTAAATACCCTAAAATAGTTATTTTTATTTTTTAGAATTCACATCCAAAAAATGGGGGGGAGGGAGGAAAGAGGGGCTTAGTAGACAGTGAAGGGGGGGGGAATGAATTACTTTGGAAGGTGTTTTTAGGTGGCTAAATATCACTATCAAATAAAATCCAAACAAAATATGACCTAAAGATAATAATTTTTTTTGGGTGGGGGGGTAGTTTGGAAAAAGGGGGGGGGGGTGGGCCGAGGGGGAGTAGTCTGAAAGCGGTTGGTGATGTCAAGGCTGGAAAGGATTACCAGATGGGAAAATAATTTTTAATTTTCAATTGTTTTGCACTATAGTTGAGTTTGAGAAGACAACCTGATCGCACTAGGTATAGAATTTATTATGTGCCTCGTTGCTAGGACGGCTCCAAATTCACCGTTTACATAAGTTAAAAAACTTCTACCTATATCGGGAATCTAACCCTGGACATCTACATTGGAAGCAGAGACGCTAACCAAAAGAACGAACCTCACACTATAAATTAATATGTGTAATTTGTGTGTGGTAGAGAACTCTTCGTAATTACTTGTGCCTTTCATTAATCATATTTTTCAACGGTTTTATTTCCCTTTATTAAAATATAATTAATTAAAATAACGTCCTTAGTTTTGGTCGCTCATCAATCTTGTTGAGTAGGCCCTACCCCTACCCCTACTGCGTGATGTGGATTTGTCATTGTATGTGTATAATCCAGTGCTGAATTCCGACACTACTTCTCTGTTTCTTATGCATTTTTTTAATTTCTAGGATACTCACACTGTCACACAATGATATGTACCTGTACTGAACTTTAGCCTTGACGTTGACACGATCAATTTATCGATCAAGCGATCGGCATAAAATGTATATCGTCTGATAACAAATTATTCCAAAGGTAAGTCAATATGAAATTACACTACACACTACCGCTTGCATATGTTTGTAACAATCTATGAATTCTAGAAATGTATAAATTAATTAATCGATTTAACGATACAAAATCGTGAAATGTACATCATTTTCTAGATTATAGTTAAATTCGTTCATTGATACCAAATGCCTATATTTAGCAACGTTTAAATCCACTTGAATCTCTCGTGTTAATTTTGTAATCTATATCGTTTGTTTTATCTATCGATGAATCTATCTATAACCTATATCTTAGAAGTCCTTTAAAATGTATACAAATGTGGCTGTATGAAAGAGGAACTATGGTATTATAACGGCTTTGTTTTAGCGCGAGGTGAGAGCGCGCGACATAACCTCCATGTCAGGCATTATGTCCATTTCGAGAAAATAGTAGTATACACAAGTCACAAAGATTAAAATTTGATTTCCTGCAACATGTTTTTAAATATTGTATCAATTACATATTTGTCTTCCATCAAAGCACAAGGTAAAAGTATTTTATGAAATAATTTTAATGGACGATTTTTTTTCATCTGCCGGTACAAAACTCTTTTGCTTTTAGAGAGATGGAAGACAAAGCCGAGTTAAATATGTAAATAACCTTCATAAAAGTTCATGCATCAACAGATTGCAGCATTCATTTAATATGTTAAAACCTCTTGAAGCAACATACATTGATCTCTCTCACAAAATATTTTTAAATTTAAATCTGTGATCACTCAAGCTTAAGGATATTAACATTATAATTTAATCACTAGCTTATTTCCATTTTGTCTCTTCTTTCATATCAGTTTTTCTTTTCTTTTCTTTCAAGAATATCTCTTCTTAATAATTTTGAAAGATTCACATTTAAATTCAAAATTGCCAATTTCAAATATATTTAAAGAGTTACATGTATTATTTAGTGTATATTGTATATTTTAATGTCTATAGGCCTAAGTATATGTTTTCTATCCATATGCTATGATTTGCACTTATTGAGTATTTGTACTCTGTTTCATTATGCATTATAATAAATAATTAAAGTCGTCACGGTAAATTTTAAGAAGCGTCTGACATGGAGGTTATGGAGGTAACGTCCCGGCGCTCCACAAAAAAATAAAAACAACTTTTGTAATTTAAGTTTATAATTTTATTCAACCAATTTTTCTGAAATCTCTTTCTTTGACTTTACTTCTCCATGGAGTTGTCCTCCATCCTTCAAGATCAGGATCTTAAATGAATGATAGAGTGGGTGATTAGGGACCTGGGGCTACCCAGACTTGAGTTTGAATTTGGTTTTGTTTGTTTTGTTGATTGTTGATTGTTGATCAGGCTACACAGTCTTGTTTGATCGTCTTAGTTTTACTTGTATGCATTACTGTGTCCCGAAAATAAATTACTAAATAATTAAATTACTAAGTATACATCTACTAAAGCTGCCTAATAAATGTATAAAAAATGTATTCATGATGCTGCTCAAGAACGCACAGATATGCACCATTATGACCATGTTATTTTTCATCTAACCAAAATATGTGAATAATAAAATGCTAATTAAATTATGAGATGGGGGAATTGAAGAAAATGGCGGCAACAAATCCACCTCATAATTAGCGATATATTATTGACATATTTTGCATGATTGTTGTCATAAAAAGATTATAAGTGCTCATAGCATCTTTAGTTTATACTTACCAATAACATAATTATAAGTCCCAGCCTAGGGTCTACACTAGACAATACAAATAACATGGGAGTTTCAATCTCTCTCAATTCTCTCTTCAATCTATCCGAGTGTAAAATCATACAACAATGTACAAGAATTTATTAATGGCCAAGGACCTACGGTGCCTAGTAATGATTAATCAATAAATCAAAATGTTGCAATTAATGTACCTATTTGATTAGTACTTGATATTTTTACCTCCTACAATAAATAATAATTCTTTGGCATTTTTAATTTCGATCTTACAAACTAATGGCAAAAAGCATAATTTTTCAATAAAAACTTGAGACACTCCTAGGGGCTGAATTCACCGGATTGGGAATCTCCATCCATCGGCATTGGAAATTTTATTAAATTAGATTATATTATTTGATTATGATTTTGATACAATATGTTATGATTTATTGGATTGATTATTGTAATGGATGTGTTATTACCTTTATTATGTATGTAATTATGTTATTGTGAGCTGTTTGATGTTGTAGTTATTTGATTTATTGATTTCAGTCTCAGGTATGCCGAAGACAGGTTTGTCGGTCTCCCAATGGAGGCAGAAACTACAAGACTATCTGCGTGGGACATTCCATTTTAGTTCTGGTATGAAACCACCTAAGGGTAGCAAACGGTGGATGGAATTGGACCGGATTCAAAATGCCCCAGACCAGAAAAGCTCTGTACACAGCACGATGCATTGGGTCAGCCAATTCAATGTAACTGCAGACATCATCGGACAGTAGCCAAGGCACCACCATCTTCGACCGCTACTTCCGCTTCAGTCTCCGTGTCATCAACCCCTGTAACAATACTCACCAACGAAACCATCAACCTCTACACAAGACAGTAGCCAAGGCACCGCCATCTGCTACCGCTACTTCAGCTCCTTTCACGACATTCCATTCACGACAACCGACAGATTACAGCCTGCGTGTGCCAGAAGGATGGCACGCAAATATGAATTTGTTCGACAGAAACTGGATTGGTAAAGCCCTTTATGTATCTAAAGGCAACCTTACGCCATACCTCACGAACTGGTGGTATCCTGCTGAACAGAAGCCTGATGGATCGAAACCAAATCCGGATGCTTACTTTGCTCGCCGCCTTTTCTTGTGGGCACCGAAGCGCATGTGGAAGTATAACTTCACGTGCCCGAATTGTCCAGAAAAATCGCTTCGTTCTAAGGGGTTGTACAATAGAGTAAGGTTGGTATTAGATACGAAAAACTACTACTACCTAGCCGGTGAGTACATGGACTGTGTAGCGTGCAAGGGCACATTTGTATCGTGGGACGATAGAATTCTTCGGCAGCTACCAGATGGCATTCGTGGTAGATTTACTGTGCTGCTCACCCACAAGTATGCCTGTGACGAGGATGTTGTTGCACAGATGAAGTCTCGGACTCTTGGTAACAGTTCAACGGCTCTGCAGAGGAGTATCCACGAGCGACACTCTACTGAGTGGATGAGGAAGAGACTAGCCTACTACACCCAGTGTGATTTGCACAGAAGGGGACGCGCTAAACTCAACCTTCCGGCCGAAGATTATTCGAAAGTGCCGGAATTGAGGTACACGCCAGTTGCCAGGTGGTTTCTGTCGGCCTACGTTAGAGATGTGTGGTCGAGGTTGGATGAACTCCAAGCCTCGATCACGAGCGTATACGGGTCGATTTTGAAGATTGACTCGACGAAGAAGACCTGTAAGAAACTACAAGGGCATTCTGTGAACACCGCGTCGTGGGCTACATCTGTTGGAAACGAAAGAGGGGAGATTCTGAATTGCATTATAACTACATCAGAGAGCATGGACAACCTTAAGAAGATGGCAGATGGATTAATGGCCAGATACAAATCAGCTCATCAAGAACCACCCAAGGTGATGTACACTGATAGAGAATGCTGTAATATGCAAGGCCCATCAAAATACAAGAGCTTGTTTTGGAAATGGTCATCTCTAGAAGTTCGAATGGACGTATGGCATTTCATGCGTCGTTTGGCACAAGGGTGCACTTCTGAGTCCCATCCTCTCTACGGAACTTTTATGTCCAGATTATCCAACAACATCTTCGAGTGGGACGAAGAAGATTTTAACCTCCTGCTAAGAGCAAAGAGAAATCAGATGGAAGACAAGGGGCATTTCCAAACCTACAGACAATGCTGTAATCAAGACAGTAACAAAAGATGAACTGGTAAGGCACTGCAAACGTCTAACTAGTGGAACCGAAAGAACAAAGGTGGAAATAGAGTTGCTGATCCTGGCCCTCAAGGATGCAACCGATACTCTAGGCGTACCACTGTTAAGAGAAGACATCGGAGACATCTGGAAGGAGCAGAAACGTCACGTTGGTTGCATACAAGATGTCCAGGGTTTGCAACTCTATACAAAAACTTCCTCACTAAACAAAGGCGGTATAGAGCTACCAGTTTACAGATGTGCCCGAGGTTCCACTTCACTGGAGAGCTACCACCTTCATCTCGCAAGATTCATTCCGGGTACATCAGCTGGTGCTGTCAACTTCCAAGCGTATCTTTTGGATGGTATCTATCGATGGAATGCATCTCGAGCGGCTGCAGCAATTGAATCGTTGTCTTCACCAGTTCTGACCTTCGATTCAAGACTACAACATGAAACCAACAGATACAGCGAGCTACTCATGGGCGAGAAAGATTTTCCAAATTACCAGCCACCGTCTATCTACACAAAAGAATTGATAGGAGTGGCTTACCTGCTAGATCAATCGAACGCTGTACTACCCATGGATGGCGACGAGCTACAGACGGCCATTGACAACGGAACGGGTGATTTGGAGAAGGAGGAAGAGGAAGAAACCAACAACAGGGAAAGCGAATTAATTCCTATGCTGACAGACTCTGTGCGCTGTGATGTTGAAAGTAGCTCCGAAAACAGCTCCAACGAAGATGACGAAACGGAAGAATCTGTAGTTGATGCTTGTGGCATCCCTGGATAGGATAAAGTAGATGCTCTTGCGGAAGCTTTATTAGAGCTGAAGGGAGCATCTATTTCAGATGTGGAAGCAATGAAGATCAGTAAGCTTTACGACAGCCTTTTAGAATACGATAGAAAGCCCATCAAGTACCAAACAAAATCGTTCAAGAAGTCTCGTGGCCGTTTTAAGAGGTCAAAACAGGGATTTGCGGGGGCAGACTCTATGAAAAGACGTTTTCTGTCGGCGGGAACCCCAGCTGTGTCCCCAAAATGCAGCCGCATAGTCGAGGCACTATGCCACAAACTGGGGCTCAAACATCCAACTTCTAAACGAACAGCAGGGAGGAGTACATCACGATGGATGTTGATCCTGAGTGACTACAGTATGCTGCGGTCTAGAATTATGAATGCAGGAGCTACGCAAGCCTGCAACCTTGTACTGCCATCACTAAATTGGACTACAGTGACACTTTGGTTCAAAAACACTATACGAATTCAAGAGATAGCGAGCCTGCTTAAAGGCCAAATCATCCCCGGAACGCTGCATAAAGCATCAGTTCCTGTCGAACCCGCTAAAGACCGTCCAACTTCGCATTCGTTATCACCCTCCACTCCGCATGTCTTCCGAGAAGTTGTAGACTCTACTGGATTGGCCAAAAACAAAAGTAGATTCGTGCCATCTTCCCAATCAGCAGCAGAAACATCTTCCCAATCTGCGGCAGGACCATCATCCCCATCAGTAGCAGGACCATCATCCCAAGAAGCAGGATTACTACAAAATCCAGAAACTCGAACAATGGATGAAGGTAGCCAATGGAACCAACCGAGTGGACCGTGGAACCCACAAGGTGTTCAATGGAACCCACATGGTGAACAGTGGAACCCACAAGGATCGTGGAACCAGCAAGGTGGGCCGTGGAACCAGCAAGGTGGGCCGTGGAACCCACAAGGATCGTGGAACCAGCAAGGTGGGACGTGGAACACACAAGGTTGGAACCAACCAGGTGGGCCATGGGGTCAGCAAGGTGGGCCTTGGAACCAACAATACGATACACAATTGATTCCTCATGGGGAGTACCCACAACAACAAGGGGAAGGACAGTTGCTTCATGGACAGGCAGCACATCAAGCACAAGTTCAACCTCATCATGCAGAATCATCTTCAGCTCAAATCCTACAGCCACCAGTCGTGTCTAAAACAACAGCATGGAGAGGAAAGAAGAACGAAGCCAAAGCTTCTCGCAAATCGTACACCTGCAGGATTTGCGGTGAACGACCGCTCAAATCGAATGGACATTCGCAATTCAACGATGGAGCAAAATATTGTCCCAAGGCACCAAATGCGCCCCCTAAGGAAGTTTGGCTGGAGCAGAAACGCAAGGAAGCAAAGGAAAAGAAAAATTAGCCTGGTTCAGATGCAATGTGATGCCAAACTGAACTTGTAACAGTCACAATATTATTGTTTATTGTGCTTCTGGGAACTTGTTTTTTGTTTTGCGTTTATATTTGCTCCTTGTGTATTTATTTTTTAAAAGCCCTTGTCAACTGGAACTGTGACAACTTCATTAAATTTTGCCTAATAAATGGTAATGAATCAGTGAACTTGTAACAGTCACAATATTATTGTTTTTTGTGCAGATTTTTGTTTTGCGTTTATATTTGTTTTTTTTGTATTTATTTTCTAAAAGCCCTTGTCATCTGGGCACTGTGACATCATTTTCATTAATTACTGCCTCACAATGGTTATGAATCAGTGAACTTCTAGCAGTCACAATATAATTGTGATTTGTGCTTCTGGAAACGTGTGTTTTGTTTTGCGTTTATATTTGCTATTTGTGTATTTATTTTGTAAAAACCATTGTCAACTTCATTAATTGAGGATTAATTATGGTAATGAATCAGAGAACTTTTAATAGTCACAATAATATTGTCTTTGTGACATCATTAATTGATGATTAATAATGGTAATGAATTAGTGAACTTCTAACAGTCACAATATTATTGTTTTTTGTGCAGATTTTTGTTTTGCGTTTATATTTGCTATTTGTGTATTTATTTTATAAAAACCATTGTCAACTTCATTAATTGAGGATTAATTATGGTAATGATTCAGAGAACTTTTAATAGACAAAATAATATTGTTTTCTGTCCTTCTGGGAACTTGATTTTTATTTTGCATATAATATTTGCTATTTGTGTATTTATTTTGTCTAAGTTATTGTCAACTTCATTAATTGAGGATTAATTATGGTAATGAATCAGAGAACTTTTAATAGTCACAATAATATTGTCTTTGTGACATCATTAATTGATGATTAATAATGGTAATGAATTAGTGAACTTCTAACAGTCACAATATTATTGTTTTTTGTGCAGATTTTTGTTTTGCGTTTATATTTGCTTTTTTTGTATTTATTTTGTAAAAGCCCTTGTCATCTGGGCACTGTGACATCATTTTTATTAGTTACTGCCTAATAATGGTAATGAATCAGTGAACTTCTAACAGTCACAATATAATTGTGATTTGTGCTTCTGGGAACGTGTGTTTTGTTTTGCATTTATATTTGCTATTTGTGCATTTATTTTGTAAAAGCCATTGTCAACTTTATTAATTGACGATTAATTATGGTAATGAATCAGATAACTTTTAATAGTCACAATAATATTGTATTTGTGACATCATTAATTGATGATTAATAATGGTAATGAATTAGTGAACTTCTAACAGTCACAATATTATTGTTTTTGTGCAGATTTTTGTTTTGCGTTTATATTTGCTTTTTTTGTATTTATTTTGTAAAAGCCCTTGTCATCTGGGCACCGTCACATCATTTTTATTAGTTACTGCCTAATAATGGTAATGAATCAGTGAACTTATAACAGTCGCAATAATATTGTTTTTTTGTGTTTCTGGGAGCTTGATTTTTGTTTTGCGTTTATATTTGCTATTTGTGAATTTATTTCGAAATAGCTGTTGTCATCTGGGCACTGTGACAACATTATCATTAATTGCTGATTGATAATTGATTAAGTGCGTCATTTCATACCTAATATGGATATACTATTACTATTATAATCATGGGCGTCCTCAAGATTTCTCACAAGCAGGGGCAAATTCGAAGCCAACTACAAGTACAAGTAGGCGCTATAGTTAAATTTTTAAAATTAAAATTACTTCCAACAAGTTTTGGGGAAAATAAGTAAAGCAATATAGGATGCATGCCCTCGGACTTCATCGTCACAAATAACGTGACACGTACAATTTGCTTGTTGTGCTGAAGAATGCCAAATCTGTAGCCACATTAATAGCCTGAAGGCTATAGGTAATATGCGTTGTGCTACCTTCTTTAATTGTGTGTATAAAAAGGTAGGGTATGCACAATGCACATGCTTATTGCTAATTAACACATGCTTATTGCTAATTAATTCTTGCAAATTATTTTTTATTCGTAGTTTTCAGTTTACAACACTACACACACACACACACACACACACACATGTAAACTACATGTACTTCTAGCGAAATGACCCCCCCCCCCCATAAACTTGGCCGCCCTAGGCAGTTGCCTTGGTTGATGTCTAAATACACCACTGGTATGTGGATTGTGGTGTGAGTTTCCATGCCCAATGCTAGAATTTTCTTAAATGCAGAGTTTGTTATTTGACTTATTAGAGTTTTCGTTTCATAAAATTTGTGAATATGATGAACTAAAAAAATATTTTGATCAATGGCATAATCTTAATGATTCGTGTAGCTAAAAATGGCAATGGGGGCTTTCATAGGGCCTGGGGGCAGCTGCCCCCCCCCTCCCCTTCTTCTCCTCCCTTTGTGGACGCCCATGCTGTTAGTGGTAAATGAGTAGACTACAAGTACATTCCTGGCAAGAATGAAATAATGGTTATGAGACATGCACATTAGTATGGAATGGTGTTTATGAGAAATTAGATTTTTACGCTACATTTTGCTTTTTATCTTCTAAACAAGGACACGATGATTATTTTTTGGCCGGTCTTTCAATCAGAACTTGTCAGTGATTAAATGCTAATAATAACCTTTGCTGTTAAAACGCCATAAAACTAACAATAACTAAATGCTATTCAATGATTAATGGGGTTTTCAATCACTGATTTAGCTTAATGATCATGCATTTTTTACTAACCTGGGTTTTGATGGGTTGCTAAGGAATTTTGTAATTAAACAATACATTTTTAAATGGCTGTGGCTAGGAAAAAAGCACTATATTGACTGAATTTACTTATTTAGCGTGTACTTCTGATTACTTTTGTTGTTTGTAACCTAATGCAAGTAAGGGCAATTGTGTATATACATAAAAAGAACACATAGGCCTACAACTTAACTTGCTTGTACCTGCTTATATCTTGGTTTGTGAAGTGTGCACTACACCAATCTCATAGCACTGACATAAAGATGCAGCCAAAAACATTATCATTCACTTTACTAGTGACAGCCTTCAAGAATAATATACTATCCATCCACATTATACTTTCAAATAAATATTTGCGAAGAGTTGCCCTCGGAGTCTACGTGGAATTATTCCACGCAGACATGTTTGAGAGTTTTCGAATTCACATAAAAACTAAAAATATTAAATTTGATTATTAAATTGAAATTGGCAATATATTAGTTTATGTTTGAAATGAAAACAAAAACAATCGTGTTAATGTTTTGTTAGCAACTGCTTTACAACCACTAGGTAGCCTTTTTTATTTGTATTTTCCTTAACTCAAAATGTTTTAACAAATGTTTTGTTTTTGTTGAATTAGTAGGCCTATTATTTAATGAGTTTTACCTAGACGCGAATTATTATTGTTAATAATCACTGATTAATAACATGATTGAAAGACCGGGTCTTACACTAGCAAATATTATTGGTCGAGATCATTGTGTAGTTTCATGAAAATTTATATTCTAAAATTTTTCGACAGGAAGGTGTCTTTAAAATAAGTTTAGTTTGTGACATGTGTGACAATATTTGGTATACAAAATTAATATTAAGCTGGCACATAAACTTCGCCGTTTACTTGTATAACTATTATTAGATTATTGATTGAGTATACACAATTATGAACAGTTGAATGAATAATAATAGTTTAATTATTGATGAAGTAATGTTATGTTTTTTTTCTAATTATCCAGTTTTGTAAGTGTTGTAATAAACGGATGTCTCTAGACAATGTGTGTATTTGGTATGAAACAAAAGTTAATTCCTATGGTATAATATGATGTTTCCTCTTCGTCCATTCGTCGAATGTTTGCTGTAATTTACGCAACACGGCAGCAATTTTGATACGCGCGGGCGGCGGTTGGTCTGTACTGCCGCTAGATGGCACGCGCCTTCCCCCTCTTTTGCCCCTCTTCTTGCCCCCTTTTTGCCCCCTCGTAGAGAAGTTTATGCCCCAGCTTTTGCGCAGGGGCCATGCTAATCTTCTCTGTATCGTTCCAATTTTAGTATATGTACCGCCGAAGCGAGTACGGGGGTTGAAGATTAAATTCTGTATATATGCTGTGAAAAAGTGTCGAACCTGCACCATGCCTAGAGCCAATTTTTAAAATTATTTTTTGACCATCTTATAGAGAGAAAACAAACTTTAAAATATTTAAATGATGTAGTGTTTAATTTGGTTAACCATATTATCTAAAAATATTTCCAAAATGATAAGTAGATAAATTGTTAAAATTAGTCTAATGAATGTAAAAACCATTATGTGCGACTGTTGAATACAATACAACTGACGATGCTTCTACCTGGCGGCATCAGGTAGAACCCACGGCCAGTGTTGAGTACTGCTGCGACCTATCGGCAACTGTTCAAAATATTAGGGCGAATAGTGCGAATTTTAAAATTTGCACATGTCTTGTCTTGTCATGTCATGTTTGATTTTGTTTCGTTTTCGTGATCAATTTGTAATGAATCCTAAACTTAACAGAAATAATCACGCGTTATAAGTGGCATCAACAATTAAACAATTATTTATTGTTCATAATACATTATAATATCTGTCTATAATAGGGCTACCATAACAGCGTAAAAGTCGACTTCTGTAAAACTAAGGTTAAACATCAAATAAATAAACATTCATAAATACTAGGAAAACGCTTAAGTCCCGCCGCGTTGTTGGATGAGCGTAATTGGTGCATTGAGCTGCCATGTGTTATGCGAATTTTCTGTTGTTCTGTGGAAAAATCATTACTATGTTAATTTTTTTAAATTAAATTAAATTAAATTAAATTAAATTAAAAATTAACTTTAATTTTTTAATTTATTAATCGTAATTGTTAAAAAAAATCGTAAAATTGCGATTTTTATAAGAAATAATTTCTCGATTGCGCTCAAATTTAACACTAATATATAAATTCATAAAATTAGGGTTCTGCGAAAAAATCATTACAATCGGATAAAGCATGTAGGTGTTATAACTCAAAGAATTGTTTAAAAAAGAAAAAACCCGTAAAATTTCGATTTTTATGATAAATATTTTTTCAATTGCGCTCAAATTTCACAAGAATATCTAAATTCATAAAACAATGGTTCTGTGCAAAAATCATTAAAATCGGATAAAGCATGTAGGTGTTATAAGTCAAAGAAATTTTTAAAAAAATCGAAAAAAATCGTAAAATTGCGATTTTCATGAGAAATAATTTTTCGATTACGCTCAAAAACGTGGCAGTTCTAAGTTCAGAGATTTCGAAGGCCTCCATAAAATTTCATCTAATTCGGAGTATCGGTTTAGCCGGATCGTGTGGACAAACAGACAAAAATACAAAAAGAAAAAAAAAAAAGAAAAAAAAAAAAAAAAAAAAAAAAAAACATTCCGGATTTTTTTCTCCAGTGTAGTAGAATGGAATCTTCGCTTCGCTCGCTACGCTCGCTACGCTCATCCAAAAAAAACATAAAATAATAATTTAAAAATTAAAAAAATTAAAATTAAATACAAGTAATAATAAAATATGTAAACGCATGAAAAAGACCATAATTTATTATTGACCACATTATATTTGTATGTTAACACTGAACGTATTTGCCACAATGATGGTATCTTTTAACTGTTATGTCCTGAACTGAACCTTTGCACAATCATACACTCAAACACGCAAAAATATGCTCCACAAAATTACAACCCTTCTTGGCGTCAGCATAATATTTTGACTGAATTACTTGCCCAAATTATACAAAATTGTAATATATAATAGATAAGTAGGCCTACGGCAATAATGGCCAATATTTTTCTTTCTATTTTCAATACTTCTTTTCCTCGATGTTTTAAGGTATGTTGTTTACGTGAGATTTTTGCCAGCGGATCATGATAAACTCAATTTTGCATTTACATTGTAAATTAAAAATTAATTAGTCTGTATGGAAATATATAGTTTTTGGTTAAGCAGGTGAATACCCGTTTAATATTCATGTTTCAGCGAATCGTCAAAGGGCTAACCACGGATGCCTGACAAGGATAACATAAAAA
>JAMZAV010006041.1:0-35050 GCA_024449915.1 Sweltsa coloradensis | reverse complement strand
AAAAAAAAATTTTAGAAATTTATTATTATTATTATTTTATATTATATTATATATTTATTATATTTATTTATTTATTTTTCTACATAAAAAATAAAAAACGTTTTTCATCAAATTTGGAGCTTTTTCTAAATTTTGCAAAACTTTTGATAATTTTCTATTACGCAATTTTTTATAAATGTACTCGGCAAATAAGACGGTAATTAAATACAGATACAGATAGCTATTGTTGTTTTGACATTCATTGAGCATGCAAGTTTGACATTCTTTTCGCTAAATTGGCTCGATCATTCCAGGAAGACAGCAAATACAGCGGTCACTTATCTCTCATCATATCTATGGCTGTACAAAGCTTCGGGAAATCATTCTGGCGTTGATATCAACTCGGACGGGGAAGAACCATAGTCCTATAGGCTACCTAAATCAGCCTAAAGGAAAATGTTTTAATAGATGTAATGAAAGGGACAGTTCTCAAAAACACTGTCGTGCCTCAACTAACCTCCATGCGTTTGAGTGCTTGCGGCAGCTCCGGAATCATGAAATTACTATCGCTTCTTGTTACGTATTACTCTCTTCAACAGTCGTACGATGACGCCTCTGGATGGCATGCACATCTCATGCGTTGCCATGCCGTGCTCGTTTCGGTAACCCAGGCATTGTGGGGCCGCAAACAGGTTTGAGCTGTGCTGGATATGTTCGCAAGCACGCACCTACACAAACAAATTATGATTATTACCTTGTAGGACAATGTATTTTATTGGACGAGTGTGCGTAGCGAACGGAGTCTCTATGGCAAGTTTTCGACACTTCTTTGTGTTTATGTGTGTATGTATGTAATTGTATGTATGTCTGTGTGTTCGATGCGCAGGGGCCAAACTAATCGCCCGATTTTGACGAAATTTCACACCAACGTCAAGGACCGATAGATTGAGTGCTGTTAACATGGACAGCAACATTTGCAGAAATCCAGCCTACAAAAAATTAAAATTTGCAAAAATTATTGCATGCTATACTGCAGCTGCAAATGCAAATGTTGTAATTGCTCACTCACAACGACTTTGGCGTTTTCCTGGTTTTTAAATGTTGTGTATTATTACCAAAAGTTTGCTTTGGAAAAAAATACCCTTTCTCAACAATGTTACTACTATGAATGTTAACAACTGTGAAAAATTTCAGAATTATATCTTGCCCTGCCAACTTACAAAAAATTAATTACTGCAAAAAATCGTCGAAAAAACTACATTGGATTTGATTTTAGGAGCATAAAAGATGGATGCAGAACATATCAAGTCAAACTCGGGTTCATGTATGGACCTTTCTAACACATATTTTGGAATCTTGGTAGCTTTAATACTTTGGCGTTGGCGATGTGATATGTTTTCATTGTTTGGTGTCGCCCGCGTCCACGTGCATAGCGAACAGTGGCAGACAAGTCTCGACATGATGACTCATGCAGAGCTGCATGCATGCATGCTATACTGCAGCTGCAAAATGCAAATGTTGTAATCGCTCACTCACAACAACTTTGGCGTTTTCCTGGTTTTTAAATGTTGTGTATTATTACCAAAATCTTGCTTGCAAGTCACATAATTATGTTTCAAAGTTATGGGATATGTTATATGGATATCCTATTGCAATGTGGCCCCAAAAATTAAATAAGGTTTATGTGGGCCAAATATATTATGATTGTGCACAAATACTTGTGTTTTAATGTCGCGGACGATAGCAACATTCACTTTATCCTTACAAAACCGTGGTGCGGTGCCTATCCAGAACGTTTTTAAAAGTTGGGGGGGGGGGGATTTACTAGCAGATTCCATGGGAGGTAGGTGGGTCCATTTTGACCATTCTACAGTTATTTTGTCATGTTTTAACTGAAAAAAGGCAACTCAAAGGATAACCATTTTGTTTAATGAAGGATATACACTTAACATGTTTTTTAAATTTCAATTTGATAGCCCAACTAAACCATCATGAGTATAAAAGTATGTTAAATGAACAATAATAGAGACAGTTTTAAAATAAAATAAATAAATAGCTCAAAAACTAAAACTAAACTTCCTGCGTGCGCTCAGACTCTGTAAACAGTGTTTTACAGCAACTATCTCCCGATCTACAAACTACAAAATACCCGTGAAGTAAAATATTTTGAGCGCCCCCCCCCCCCCTGCCCCCCCAGTGTCTACGCCACTGCCTAGATCACATGCAGTGTTTCAATTAAATGACAAAAATCATAAGATTTGCAGAATAGTAGGCCCTATGCCACCTAAAGGCTACGAGTTGGAGAAATTCTAAATTGTGTCGGGTAATACAAAATTGTTTTAGGCCCATGAACGCCTTTGTCGTACTGTGCATTTGGGATGACGACGGGTACCCCGTCCCAGGTAGTACCCATTACCCGCCCGACAGAGTACCCGTTTACCCGTAAAACCTGGTTCCTGAATTGAGGTGTCACATTCACATTGTAGGCCGAGGGCTTATGTAGGTAAACATGTCCTTTCTTTTATCTTTTGTGCTTGTCGGCGTTTTTTATTAAATTAACAAAGGTCCTTTCTTCTTCATGCCGCCATCTTGTGGCAGTGTGCTATGTATATGCCCTCCCCCCTGCCTTCCCCCCCCCCCCTCCCCCTCGGGCGATATTCCAGAATTTATAACTTACCGCATTTATAATTACCATAGGCGCATAACATCTCTCATGTTTTCAATCTGCTAGAAGTCAAAAGCTATCACCGTAGTGATAACTGAAATAAAACACTTGGGAATAGAGATAGTAGCTACAGAGGTGGCTTTCCTTATCTGTTACTCGCCAGCATTCCCGCTCTAGCACCCCCCCCCCAATGCATGGGGACCTGACTAGACTGTGACAAGATGTAAAGTCCATGAAAGGGAAACAGAGAGTTGTATCTTAATGGCCTGCTGCTGTTCCTCTTTCATGTTTACGAAATACAACTACATCGGTACGTCATATTACGATAATTGATCAGCGCCTTTCTTAACAGTTCGTTACAAACCCCAAACGATTTTAATAACCCGCGGGTAATGTGGACAGGTACTGGGGGTCGTAAAATAGTTGGCTATCGTCATCCTACTGTGCGTGCATGCATTATGCAAAAGAGTAGAATAGCAAAATTATTGGGGCCACAATCCACCCCACATTTTATTTCAAGTCTACTTCAAATTACTCGCACATAAGCAGACTCATACCCAGTCAATTCCATTCCGTAGATGTATTCCGACAAAACCTCCCTTCGGCAGCTGAGTCTCGATGAAGTGCTTGGCTTGTTTCTGTATCTTCTCGTTCCACATCAGGTACCGATGCAGATCGCGGTTTCAAGCCTGCACGGGAAAAGCTGGCTGGGGCCCCGGTGAAAGCTATTACTAAAGAGAGGAAACAACTTGTATCTTATCTTGTACTTGTAGCTTGTATCTTGTATATTAGGACCCCTGTTATTTATTCTTTATAGTTTATATAGATGATAGGCCTATATCTACTATAATGGTAGGCATCAATTATATCTTATATGCTGATGACTTGGTCTTTTATTTAGAAGGTGTGGATGTCGAAGAGATCGTAAGACGTCTTCAAGAAGTTCTAAAGAGGATGGATGATTGGTTAAAAACTCAGGAACTTGATATTAATTATAGCAAAACAATTTATGATTTTCATAAGGCTAATGATAAGAAGCATGAATGATATTTATTTGACGTTAAATGTAATGGTAAGTTAATTTCTAGAGTATATGAATTTAAATATCTTGGAGTTTCTTAGATTGTAATTTAAATTTTAAGAAACATTATGAATATGTGTGTGATAAACTAATAAAGTATCATCAGCAATTGGAATTATAAGTAGAATGAAGAGGTTTGTAATGAGAGAATGTTGAGGTTACTTGTAGATTCTTATATTCACTCTGTTTTTGATTATTGCTTAGTGGTTTGGGCAGTAAGACCTTCTACTGAGTATGTTGTACTCCAGAAGAGAATTGACCATCTGTTTGATTCAATTCCTATGAGCCAAGATTTACAATCTGATTGCTTCACGATTGAGGAAAGAATGAAATATAGCGTGCTGGTAAATACATGCAAAATATTGAAAGGTATGTATTCAGGTATTTTACCCCATATTTTTCAATTTGTTGATCGTGATAGAAATTCTATTCTAATGAACTCTTTGAAAGTTCCTAAATTAATTTCTGAATCATTAAGAAAGTCATTCTTGTACAGAGGAGTATCCTTTTGGAATTCAATTTCTTATGATATTAGAAGCCAGTTTACTGAGCTAGGAATAGTACAATTTAAAAGTAAAATTGAAGCAATGATAATGAATCGAAGAAAAAAGAAGAATTGATTTTTACTATTTATTTGTGGGGCATTGTCTCTGTGTTTATGTAATGTTAATTTATCTTCATATATGTATTCTTATTTATGATTTTCCTGTTCTCTTTGTTTGTTCATTATTGCTTTGATTTTGATGTATTCAATGTATTCTGCCTAGATTGTCTGGTTGCCGCCCACTGGTGGAACTTGCAACTTGAGTTAGGTGTCCTGTATCATTGCTGTGATCAGTTTTTGACTTGAACAATTTTAAATAATTATATACCTGATATAATTTTATATATGAGTCAAGATTTTTTGGACTAAAATGTTATGAAGATTTGAACACAAAAATGAAGATTGAACACAAGAAAAAGATTTCGCGTTCGGTGGTTTCTTCCCAAAAGTTTTTTATTATACTCCCTGATTTGCTGTTCCTGATTTTTGGCAAACCTCATATTCGTTTGAGTGGGGTCGTCTAATAAATAGTTTTTTCTTTTGTTTTTCTTTTTTCATGTTTTTTTTTTTTTCTTTCTTTCTTTTTTCCTTTTTTTCTTTTCTTTTCATTCTCCACCCTATTTTATTTTTGATTCATTCATTAAATGCATATAATATCATTTTTCTTTGCTACCAAAATTGTTGTGTTTAAGGCTATTCCACCGCGTTTTTCTATTTTCCAAAATATGTTACTAAGTCAAAATATAGTGAATGGCTTTGAAACATGGCTATTTTAGAAAATCAAAAAAAATTTTTACAAATTTTTCTGATCCGGTACACGGCCAATATAGCCACCTCAAAATAATTTCAAACTTCAATTCGCCAGGGCACACCATTCAACGTAGGGTGTTGTGCTTTTGTGACATTAATTTTCAACTGTTTTCTTTGGACTGACTGAGAGAAAACAGATTTATTTTAACAATTGTCTTTCCTGCGAATTTTTTCGTTTGGCGGTACAAATCGGTAAAAAATACCGCCAAAAAGAAAAAATTCGCTGGAAAGACAATTGTTAAAATAAATCTGTTTTCTCTCAGTCAGTCCATAGAAAAACAGTTAAAAATTAATGTCACAAAAGCACAACACCGTACGTTGAATGGTGTGCCCTGGCGAATTGAAGTTTGAAATTATTTTTAGGTCTATATTGGCCGTGTACCGGATCAGAAAAAATTTGGAAAAAATATTTTTGATTTTCTAAAATAGCCATGTTTCAAAGCCATTCACTATATTTAACTTAGTAGCATATTTTTGGGAAATAGAAAAACGCGGTGGAATAGCCTTAATGCATTGTTGTTGTAGGGTAATGCTACTATTTCAAATATTTACAAAAATGTAGTTTATTGTTGTTTCTTCATCTATGTAATTAGATTTATTTAGTTGTCCTCCTTTGTACATCAGTTTTTATAACTGAATAGGATAGACGTTAAATAAATAAATAAATAAATAAAAATAAATAAATATCGACTACGAGCCAGGGATAATGTTAATAATTAGTCGTAACCTTAGGAAGTCAAGTCGTCACCGTAAGCCGTACATACCTGGCCGCTCCTTGGGCGGATAATTTCGTCCCCCTTGAGCCCCATGTCGTGGTGGTGTACATCGTGGTGCAACGGACGGTAGAATTCTGACCCGACAAAGTCCACACTGAAGGTATCCCAGAATGGTCCGAAGGGATTCTCTTATTTCGAGTTGCACCCTTGCGTACTTCCTTGGACAGAGTAGCAGAACGCCACTCGCTTCTCGGGCGGCCAAACTGTCGGAGATATTTCAGACATTAACCTAGGCTCAACTTGAAAATGTGTCAAAAGGAACTTGGATCTAGAATGTAAAGGATTGTAGTTAGTTAGGTAGGCCTAGGCTTGCCTAGCCCTAAGAGTAAGACTATAGTTATTTGTGTGTTGGTAGGCCTATATGGTATGGTACTTAGCACTGCAGGAGAATCTACTAATTGCTAAATCTTGGTAAAACTGTCTGCCTATCTTTCTCTCTCTACCCACAGAAACACAATGAACGAAGAACAATAAAAATTCACAATTCATCTTGCAACACTAGACCAAACATAAATGCACAGGATGCACTAAGGTGTAACTGCTATGAACTAAAAACTGTTTTAACTACCAAATAGGCTACCTTGGTATTACCATTGATAAGTGCACTTAAATGGAAAATTCACATTCTAGAAATCATAAAGAAGATTAGAAAAATAGCCTACAAATTCATGAAATCGCAAAGAATCACTTAGGGACAGCGGAATGCTTTGGTTGTGGTTTCCATTTGGTGCGTTTTGATGTTGGGGTCCAGGGGCAATGCACCCCATTTAGGCCTAGTTTTGCAGCGAAATATATTTTGGAATCCGGGTAGTTGGTTGCACGGATTGTGTTCGAAGATCCGAGTGTGGAGGTGATGGTGGTTGTTTGTTACCTACGTGTTGTTAGTGTCTGTTGTTTTGTGTTTTATTTTGTGAAAACTTGTTTGTACCTGTTTAAAAATCAGTAACAATGTGTGTTAAGGATTTTTAAAATATTTTTCTAACAAAACAATGGTTAAAAACATTGCTGAGTGGTAGGCCTAACCCTTCACTTTTACCCAAAAATTTCGCCACAGGCGAAACTTTCCGACGGCAGCTGGGGCTGCCCCAGACCCCAGCTGTGCATTGCCGAGTGGACAGAATTATATCCCGTCACGGACCGCTAATAGTCCCAGTCCATCCGGGAAACTACTAGTGGTACTATTGACGAGCTGATGTAGGCCTCCCCTATGCCTAGACGACATGAAGAGACCCAATCATAAATTATTGATCAGCAAGTTAGAGCATTATGGTACCTATTTAAGAGTAACAGCGAGAAATTGATTTGCTTCATATCTGCCTGCAAGCAAGCAAAAAAGTGGTAGGACCTAATTAATAACATTAGGGATGCACAAACCCGAATAACTATGGAGTACGGTACCTCAAGGCTCTGTGTTGGGCCCAATATTGTTCTTGGCTCTTATCAATGGGCCTACCTGCTTATTGTAACAGAATGGTTTTACAAGAGATATTCCTGGCTGTCTTATAACCCTATATGATTCTCTTTGCTGACAACACAAGTGTTTTTAATCTCATGTCTGCATCCAGGTAATAATTACAGCTATCGCTAAAAAAAGGTAATAAGCATTATCTGTCAGTGGTTTTAAATCTAATGAATTTTTCTCAATGAAAGCAAAACGCAAGTCCTTTATTTTAAAATCAAGGGCAATACTAATTAGTAATTTTGTTGTATCCTGTACACGGAGTCTACCGGGTATCCTAGTAAACTACAAGCAATAAATCCTGTGGATAGATTTTAATTTTCTCGGACTGACAGTTGATGCTCACCTAACATGGCACCCTACGTGGATGGCTTGTGGAAAGCGTCCTAAACTCTAATATCTATGCGCTTCTCAAGTTATCAACTTTAGGAAAGGCAGGCGTCCTAAGAACGGCTTATTTTCCCAACTTTCATTCTATCATGACTTATGGTCTGCTTTCGTGGGGTTCTGCTTCTAAAGCTTTGTTACATCGGGTGTTACTACTAGGCCTACAAAAAAGGGCAGTAAGAATACTTGGCAAGTGCATGTAGGTACCGGGAGCCTAAATTCAAAGAGCTGAAAATCTTGACTATTACCAATGCTTAGGCCTATATTTATAGTGCTCTTTTCTTTGTTAAGAATAATCGGTACTTGGTTCATTAACGGGACCCCCCTCAATTTTTGTTAATTGATCCCCCCATGGTCGTTTTTTTACTTATTTCTGTTTACAATAAATAAATTACAACTTATGAGGAGTTGAATATGACCCAAACAGTGAACTTTACTCACACGTTCAACGTGACTCAGGCGAGTACAGGTCCATTGGAACAAGAAGGCCTTCATGAGAGCAGTCGTCGCCGTGCAGCTGACATTGACGTTCACGGACACCAAATGAACCTTCAAAACCTTAAACGTCGCTATTTTAAACGAAAGTACTTTTCCATTGACAGTCCATTATATTAAAATAGCGACGTTAAAGGTTTTGTAGGCCTAGTGGAGTATTTTGGGTAGGCAGGGTCACTCCTGGAGCAAAGTATGTAGCCGGATAGGTGTTTTTGAGGCCTTTTTTCAAAATAATTGTGTTTTTCCCGACCCCTGAAAATCAGATGGAGTAGATGTGTAATTTTTTGATTGTCTAATGAAATGTTTCCTAATATTTACATTTTTTGAGGGGGGGCCCCCTTTAAAGAAAAAAGTTTCCGAATAATCCTAATCATTATCCCAACATAAAAATTCACAAATTTTAATACCCAAAAAACAAGGATAGGCTTAAATTTACCTGGTACCGTACATAAAACTAAAGCCCCCTTTGAGAAAAAAACCCCCAATTTTACATAGGTAGGAAACTTTTGGGGTACAAAAAAGTTTAAAAAAAAAACCAAACCGGGTAGTTTTTGTTTAGATTGGAGAAGGGGTTTCCAGGGTTGGGGGGATAGGGTAGGGGGAAAATGATGAATAAAATTTCCCAAAGGGGCTAAAATAAAAGGGCGTGGAAATTTAAAAGTTTAAAACGAGGCAGTTCCTCCTTGATACGGTAGGCCTACTCCATTTGGTAATTGTAAGAATCACTCAGCGGACCCGAATTACTTAGGAAGGTACCTAAATTAAATGATTAAGCAGTATTACTTAAAGGCCTACAGCCCTACATGGTTTACAAGTGGAGTGTTTTAAGTCGGCATACGTTCATTTGGGTATGTTTTTAGGTCATTCGAAAGGTTTGTGTTGATTTAGTTACATAGGCCTAATAGTAATATGTTGTTGACGTTGTGAGTGAGTGTGTTGTATGTCAGCTGGAGCGACGGCGGGGGGGGAATGTTTTGTAGTACTGGCAACTAAAGCCTTTCCCGGGGGTTGGGGGCCAACACCCCCCACTTATAGTAGTGCATCGAATTTCATTTTGGAATTCATAGTACCTAGTTGATAGCAATGGTTTAGGCTGGATTTGAGCTCGAGGATGGCGGCGTCTGGAAGTGATAGTGGTTGTTTGTTACCTACGTGTTGTTAGTGTTTTGTCTGTATTTTATTTTGTAAACACTTAAGTGTGCGCCTGGTTTAAAAATGATTTTAAATTGTTGTGTTATGGTTCTTCTGGTGTTTTTTCAGCCAAAAAAGGAATAAAAATTTTGCCGAGTAATCCTTCACTTTTACGGTTTTACCCTCCATTTTATACCATCGGCGAGTTCCTCGCCTGGCCGGAACAAACAACTTAGGCCTAGGCCTAGTAATGTTGGGATTTTTCCATTGCTTCTCTCTTATTGCTAGATAGTGACCGCTCTTTAAGACCTAGGCCTATGTGTCATTGCGAGTTGGTTGCTGCTTTTGATCGTGTATTATGTTTTACTTACTAGCAGAACCTTGCTCTAGTGTATAGCCTAAACTTTTAAATAAGGTTTAACAATTTGTTGTAAATATTGTATTTATTATGTAGGCCTAGGCCTACCTGACAAATCTGATGTTATTGGCCTATAGTAGGCCCTACTATGTAATATTACCGGTACCCAGTGTTGGGGAAGGAACTTTTAAAAAGAACGCGTTCTTTTTTTGTGAACTCTTCAGTGAACTTACTCTTTTTTAAATGAATGAACTTGAACTTTTAAAAGTTCTTTTTGAGAACGAACTTTTCAGTTTTAGAAAGTTCATTTGAAAGTTCTATCCGTGCGTAGCAGCCGTTGACTCGCCGCCGTCGACGCTTAAAAACAATAACAAATCGTTGTTCCATCGTAGGCCTACGTTGACGCACGTTCAGCTGTTTACGACAAGGTCACGTACGATTCACGAAGTTTAAACGATGCACGCCAACTAATTCGGAAAAAAATCTTGGAAGCCTAAAATACTAAGTATCTGCCATAATTTTACAAGCTGGTCGACGAGAATGTAGGCCTAGTACAAATCATCAACACGATCAAAGACAGCTCAACACTTTCGTACGTAAGACTCAAACTTGCGAGTAGTTTGGTACTCGAACACCCCTTATGTTTTTCCTCGTGTTTTTCTTCATTTTACGCCAGCCTTTAATAAAATAGTTTTTTTTTTACAAAAGAACTTTTAAAAGAACTTAGTTCATATTTAAGACGAACTTGAACTTTTCAAAATTTTTGATCTTAAAAGAACTTGAACTTTTTAAAAGTTCATTATTTGAGCTGTGAACTGAACTTTTAAAAAGTTCATTTTAAAAAAGAACTGACCCAACACTGCCGGTACCTAAAGATGCTAATAAAGAACTTGAGAACTTGAACTACCTAGGCCTAGGCAGGGGTGGTAGGCCTAAGCCTAGGGATAAGGGGAAAATTATTATTAGGCCCCTCCCCAAGTAGGCCCTACCAAGAATCTTAAGGTAAAAGGAAATCTTACTCAGGAGCAAAGTTTGGTAAAAATGTCGTATAGCGACTCCCCCCCCCCCCCAACCTACTTTTGGGTGAGGCACTAAACGGGGTACCTACTCTTTCACTTGGGAATGGCCAACTTTTCATCACCTGTATTTTTTCAATTAAAAATGACGAAAAACCACTGTAAATGATTTATATTTTATCAATTGCAGTTTGTTGTCCTTTCTATTTAAAATAGTGACGTTAAAGGTTTTGTAAGTAGTTTTAAAGGTTGGTATAAGCAAGTATAAGTTTGGAAGGAGACTCGCCTATCCAACATGGCCGTCAACCTAATTCAATTAGGACCTTGGCGACAAACGAACCAAAAGTAAGGTTAAAGTAAGACCGGGACATAGCTATTTCACATACCTAGCTTCATCCTTGGCAGGAAACATAAAAAAAGTTAAATTGGTGAATTCAAGCTTGGAAGTTTTACAATCTTCACATGAACACTTCTTGGAACTCATTCTTAGATTATTAGAAAATTACTCAAAACTGTAGCTAGGCCTAGGCTCCAATCCAATGTGATGTGAAGCTTTGAGGTTAGGATTAACAAGGATTTGTACGCACTAAGCAGTTTCTACAGCACTTGAAGTCGGTGGGCGGCACCAGGGATGGATTTGAGCATACCATACTGGCGCTATTCACAAAAACAGCCATGCCAAAAACACATTTTGCAGGAGATAAAAATAAACTTAATAAGTTAATACCATCCGTAATTAATGTATTAAATTCCAATTTTGGATTTGACTGTGTATCTCGGTGATAGTTTTTACTACTGCTATGATATTTTGTCATAATAATATTTATGTGTAAACTAATATAAGATTTCGAGCGTAGTTTATGTGGATTATGGGCGCGTCAACCGTTAGGTCATAATGCACCACTCTAGCCTAGGGATATGGGGAGGGAAATGGAAATCCATGCTGGTCAGAACCAGACACGGGCAGGGGGAGGAAAGGGATGTCGTCAAGGGAAGGGGACAGGGTCCCCGACGACGACCGCTAGAGCTCGCCTCTAGTTTCAGGTAGTAATTTCATTTCCTACTTACTAGCTGATGTTTTCGAGATGGACTTTATCTCTTTCGTCCCCTTTACGATTAGCAGAGTAATTTTCTATCCCGGGGGTCAGACACAATAATATTATGTTGTAGTCATTGGATGTGAGTATGTATACCATCACTCACAAACCCTGACAGCACCGACGCCATCTATGTGGGATTAATAATTAACTATAGTGATTATTATTGTAAATGAGGATCCTTTGGTTGGCCACGACTCACCCACGGAGGACGTTAAAATAAGGCTACCCATCAACTATAATCATTATGGATTTAAGTTCATCTCTGAACATGGGTGCCCAAAGGAATTTTGGCAGTGGTGGGGTGCAAAAATTACAATTTTTACTTTCATGGGGCAAGAGCCCCCAACAATAGCGCCTCAGGCGAAAACTTTGAAAATCAGGTTTTTAGAATGCGTTTGGTGGGTTTTAGAAAAAAGTAGTGGGCTGAATACAATACCAAAATTATGTTTCAAAATATTTTACCTCTAATTTTGTAATTTTGTAATTATATTTTCAACTGATTGATATAAATACTGAAATTTGTGTTTCATGTGCTTTGTCCTGGGGTGGGTAGGTGGGGGAGGGAAGGGCCCCCACATGCCCCCCCCCCCCCCTCCAGACGCCAATGTCTCTGAAGTTTAAAGAAAACGGGAATCGATCACGGTATTATCTTTATTGAAAACAAACACTTGAACTATGTGAACCAACCTAGGATACTTGGTCAGAGCCTAAGAGTAGGTAAAGGGTATCAACCCAATCACACCCCACGTCCATAGACCATTAAAATGATACGCGGTAAAACCATTAGCTCTTCATGAACATATTTCGATATTTTAATAACTTTTTTTTGCAAAGTATCTGGTTTGTTTATTTTTAATGTTTGTTACTATCAACTCAATCCTCCTCTTCCTCCTCCTCGGTCGTCGAAGCCTCGCACTGCTTGTACTCGGTAATGAGATTCTTCATACTTGACGCTGCCTCGGTGAACTCCATCTCGTCCATGCCCTCGCCCGTGTACAAGTGTAGGAACGCCTTGCTTCGGAACAACGTTGCGAACTCCTCGGACACCCTTTGGAACATCGTCTGGATTGAAGTTGAATTAAGGATGGAGGTTGACGACGTCTTAAGTCCGCTCGCGTGGATCTCGCACACGGCGGTCTTCACATTATCAGGGATCCAACCGACCACCTTGAAGCTTTTCTTCTTTGGATTTCGCCTATATGAAATTCGACATCATGCATGGACATGGGGCCTCTGAAGACGGCGGCGGCCGATAAATAACGTCCTTGTCTGGGGTCGCAAGCAAACCCTCATGTTCCTGGCGTCGAACATCTGCTGCGTTAGCACGGGCACGGTGAGCGCGCTGTGCTCCTGATTCCGATTCGCGCGGGAAATGAGGGGGGCGAACCCGGGGATAAAGAAGTGGAGCTTGGGTAAGGGAACCATGTTGACTGCGAACTTCCGCAGGTCGGAGTTGAGTTCTCCCGGAAAGCGAAAACACGAGGTCACACCGGACATGGTGCAGGCCGCAAGATGGTTTAAGTCGCCGTACGTCGGGACTATCATCGGCTCGAGAGTGCGAAAATAATGAAAAAAGAGGGCCTCGTTGTCAATACAGAAACTTTCAGCGACGAATTCAATGAGGTGGTGAAACGACAGCACGGCGTTGTAAGGATCGACTTTCGTGTCGGACACCTGCAACATAAGGGGAAACAATACCATTTCAGGAGAATCAAAACACGAGAAGACCTAGATACAAAGTGAAAAAATAAACGATCTTTTCAGTAAGTTTGATTTAACGTGAGAAAACATGACATTTTTGATTGGCTAAAAGACTTGAATTTTGCAGTTCCTATCAGTGCTCGTATAAGGCTAGTGAAGCCTTATCTTCTATCCAATCTGGTTTTAGTGTTACATAAACTACAAAAATAATTTTAATTTAATTGTTACAGCTTATCCTAGATATTGAAGTAAACAAAGAATATTCCATACATACTGTAACCTAAGTTTTGAAGGCGGAAAGGAAATTGGTTCTCTCTGGTCACAGCGTCCATAAGAGTTAGCATGGTAACAAAATGTAACTCGCCCTATCTTTTGACTCGAGCAAAAGAAATCTAAACCAATAACATCACAAGATGCATAGTTTTGTGAAGAAGATGATGGCATCTTACTTTGCTCGATGACGCTTCTTAAATTCAAACTATTATGAGTTAAATGGACCGATGTTTGCGCGCTGACACAAATGTACTCTGACTGAGCGGCAATCCAAGCGAGACGCAGCCACGTTTGTGTGCAGCTGTGGCATCCTCGCATACCACGCGCCTGTCCATGGTTGCTATATGTACTTCGGATTCAAGATTTGTTTGGCACATGAAGGATATTTTATAAGTAATGTATAATCTAGTACAACCCAGTGATCTCACAGTAGCCACAAAGCAAGTCGATACCAAATGTGCTGATGCCACGGACAAAATGTTTTTACTTGCTTGCAGTATGAATATTCCGGTCCGTGGTCGGGTTTACGCGCTATCGCTTACGAAACATTTCGGACAACGCCCACTTAGGTTCCCTAAGCTAACTTACATAATAATGAACATATTATATTACTGTTATGAAGTTGTTTACGTGCGTTGTTAGCACAAAAATAATTTTTCAGAACATATAAGCCCACGTGTTTCTACTTAAAATATTTATATTATTAAAATACATATTATATTATCATTCGCACATCTCATTTATTCCTAAGAAGAGTGTATAGTGCAACCAAAGATTAGGTGCAACGTAATTACTGTAGAAGGGAGATAAATCTATATTACTACTAAATACTACTGATTATCAAAATAAGTAAAACGACACAATGTAATGTACATTACATTGCATTCGAATATGCATCTCATAGTTAATGAAATTAGATTAGAGGGTGGTAAATTTAATTAAAATAATATCATGCATTGGAGAGGCTTTGCAGAAGATATAATTTGTTAGTTTCGTTCTTGAAAACATTGTAGTTTGTTATATACATCCCTTATAGAAGTAGGGAGAGCATTCCAGGTTCGAATGGCGTTTATTACGAAGGATTACGAGAGAGAGAGCGAACATATGAGTAGCGAGAAATGGAAAGACACCCACCTTCGGGGATGGAACGATGCTGAAGGTCATCATGATATTGCCAGGATACTCCTCCCGCAGTTTGTTGATCATGAGAGTCCCCAGTCCCGAACCTGTTCCTCCTCCGAGCGAGTGGACTAGCTGGAACCCCTGGAGACAGTTACAGCGTTCTACCTCTCGGCGGACCACATCCATGAGTGTGTCGGCCAACTCCGCGCTCTCCGTGTAGCGACCCTTGGCCCAGTTGTTGCCGGTGCCACAGTGGCCGGACACGAAGTTGTCCGACCGGAAGATCTGGCCGAATGGACCGGCGCGCACGTCATCCACGGAGCTGGGGTCCAAGTCTACAAGGACTGAGCGGGGCACGTACTTGCCGCCTGTGACAAAAACACGTTCATGGATGAGCATATTTTGCCGATCTCAAATCGAAAAAAATCGTTAAAGTACAAATATCAAGATAAATAATTCTATGTGGCAGCTGGGGGGGGGGGGGGGGGGGTAAAGATTCAATAAGTGGAAGGGAATGTTTAAAGGTGAGTTTTTCTTGCCTAATCATTGCAATCGCCTTTTGACCGAGTGCAACCTAAACCAACTTCAGAGAGGAATTACCATATGGCTGGCATCGAACTGCCGATCTTCTGAGTCTTGTGAAACTGATTGGGAAAATATGTAGGATACAACTTCATAAAAGTACTTCTGTTGTCCACCAAACAAATTAGTCTCGATAATAAGTCTTAATAATAAGTCCAGTTCAATTATCCACCCGATGAGTCCCAGAACTGTGTATTTTAATTCAATACACCTGCGGTCATAATGACCAGGGAAATGTTGACGTCTCTCCCAGGGTTCAAAGTGGTAAAATCAATCCGGTGCATTATAGAGGATGTCAACACTATGGATCGAATGTTTTTTGATTGCGGCCCAGCTGTCATTGACAACTTCACAACATAAGCAAAGAATAATTTAAGTGGTTTGAGCAGGTAGTGTGGACAACGCAACATCAGTTTGAGTGTATGCCTCGTCACGCGTGTATGAGATATAACATTACCTGTTGCCTGGTCGTAATACACCTTGATTTTCTTAAGACGTGGGTCGTCTTTGACCCCAACTTCCTCGTGGGTACCCGTAGAGTCTATTCCATGCTCGGCCGATACCATCTGCCAAAACTAGAAACAGTAAAACAAGTAGTTGAAGTATAGACGTTGATCCTCTCGAGCTGGAGGTCCGAGTCCCAATGGTAGGTTCCCGTGGGGTCGAAGCCATGCTCGTCGGATATCACCTCTCAGAACTAGAAACAGTAGAACAACAAATAGTTGAACTTGAAGTAAACGAATTGATCCTCTCGAGGGGCGGGAGTGGGGGGAGGGTCCCGAGCTTAATTCTACTCCGGAACTAGGCGGGGGTTTAGGAGATTGTGGGAGGAATAGACATGCATTTAATTCAGCACATTAAATGCATACAAAATCCATATATGGAATACGCCAGTGTCTGCGGTCCACTGAGCTCTATACTTACGTGGAGTGCGCAACCGAAAAAATATTTCTCATGAAAATTGCAATTTTCAGACTGTTGCTCCAGTCGCCTCAGCGCCTGACCTAGACGGACCCATTGAACGGTAGGCCTACTATACAACAGCAATAAAACCACCTATACCTGCTAGCGACTTGTGCACCTCTGCAGAACTTACGTCAATTCTTCGAGATCTCCAACCCAAGGAAAGCCCCAAGCCCAGACGGGATTAACAAAACCGTTATCCATCAACTTCCTGCGGTTGCTCACTGCCGCCTACTTAGCATAATAAACGCCTCGTTGCGAGCATGCTACTTCCCAGATCCATGGCAAACAGCACGAGTTGTCGCCATACCAAAACCAGGAAAACCGCCAAGAGATCCAGCAAGCTACCGACCTATTAGTCTTCTCAATGTCTGGGCCAAGGTTTACAAGAAGATCATTTGAACTCGCCTCCAGAGCCACGTTGACAAAAATGCTATCATACCAGACACTCAATATGGCTTTGTGAAGCAAGCATCAACCGTGCACCAACTGCTCAGATTATCCAACAAAATTACCCATGGGTTTAACTCCGGACATGGTACGGCAGCTGTCTTTCTTGATGTGGCTGTCTTCGATACAGTCTGGCACGCCGGCCTCTTGTTCAAGCTGGAACAACTTAAATTTCCACTGCACCTACAGCACCTAATAAGATCATTCCTAAAAGATCGATCGTTCAAAGTTTCTTGGCTCGGAGCAGTCTCTACTACACGACCAATCAAAGCGGGTGTACCGCAAGGATCTGTGTTAAGTCCACTCTAATTCAATATTTACCCAGCGGATCTCCCTAAACTTCATCCTGATGTGGATATCCATTTATTCGCGGACGATGATGCCCTGGCAGCTACTGCAATATCTCCTACACTGACCATAGCTTTACTCCAGGCAGGTCTCAACAAGATGGCAGCCTGGTATGCCAAGTGGCAAACTTTGATCAACCCATCTTAAACGAAAGCAGTTTATTTCACAAAGCGAAGGAAGCCGCTACTGCCCTATCTGAAGCTAGCAGGAGTACAGATCCCTTGGTCAGCATCTGCCAACTAACTACCTTGGTACAAAGATGGATGCGCACCTTACCTGGTTAAACCACATTCAAAACATCCATCGCAAAGTCACTGGAAAGCGGCAGCCCTACGCCCTCTACTTACTTCCCCGCAAATTGATTTATCTGACCGTCTGACCATCTACAAACATATTCTCCGACCGGCCATCGCCTATGCATGCCCAATGTGGTCCGGTGTGACACTCAGCAAATTGATTCACTATACAACGGCTACAAAATAGAATCTTGCGAATGGTGTCCTTCGCCCCGCGTGAAACTTCCATCCACCTTCTCCACGAGGCACGAAGACCTAGAAAATAATGGCATCAATAGACGAGCACCTCCGTGATGTCTGCCGAACATTCTTCAACGACCTACCAGTCAGAAGAAATCCGACCATCCAGGCGCAGACACAGTTCCTTCCGAGTCGAAACAACATAATATATTAGACCTAGGCCTTTATCAGCAATCAGACACCTCTCACCATGCCACCTCGTCATCTCACCCGAAAGCGGCCTCCGATGTTCCAAGGAGGTCTTCCACCGCCCGCCAAGAAGAGACGGGAATAACAAAACCGTTCCAATACTGTAAACTCATTTTTGCCACCACCCACATCACACTGTTCAATTATCTGGCGGATGATCCGCTATTCCCCAAATTAAACCCTGGAAAAATCCACGACTCCGCGTTCTCATCATCAGGCACCCCCATCAAATCGTGATTTATGGCCATCAGAGGCCGGTATTTACATTGCAACTCACGGACAATGCGTTCCGAAGAGAAGAAGATAGATAGAAGGGCAAGACCTGTTAACGAAAAGAGGAGTGACTGACAGCAGCCCAAGGCTATGGAAGGGGAGGGGGGATGCCCTGCATCCCGGCAATAATTGGTAGTCTTTTTTTAATATACGCCTATATTCAGAAAATGAATTATGAATTCAATGTATAAATACACACAAACACAATCATATAATCAAATAACAGTAGTCAACAAAAGATGACACACACAATGTTGTTTCTGGTATCGACCGCTCAAAAACTACATTATTTTGGTAATGCATTCAGCCCACATTTTTTTTCTAAAACGCAACAAACGCACTCAAAAACCTGATTTTCAAAATTTTCGCTTTTTGTTGGGTAGCTTTGCTCCCGCCCCCAAACCCCCCGTACCTGGTCCCTATGTAATATCCCCGGGATATTTTATAATCCCCCGGGCTGAAAAGCCTGAATTCAACACTGAATTCAGCTACAGTGAAACTTTGCAACCATCACTGTGTTGACTTCTAGTTCTAGTCATCTAGGCGCACCTAGATGATCTTGCTTCAATCGATGGGCTTTTACTATAAGATGACCCATTACAAGTTTCATCCCGATCTGCTGATGCGTCTAGAAGTTATTGAGACTTCAAGATCGTTCAAAAATACTTTCTTCTTCAGTTAGGTAGCTGGCTTGAGGACGTATCAGTTTGTGGGCACTCAATAGATAATGTTAGAGAAGCCAAAATTTGCACCGATGTCAGTCATCTCAGTGGCCATGTGCTTTACAAAAGGTAATTGGATTAGATGACCGGAAGCGAAATTATTTAATTCGTGTTTTGTTGAGAAACGGATTGGCGTGGGCCCCCAACGGATAAAGTTTGGGAAGCCAAAATAACAAAACTTCAATAATTTGATTTTTATTTTAGTTGACATTTGAGGTGCATACGAGTGGTGGTCGAAACAATCAATAGGTATCTTTGTGTTATTAATTTATAACTACGATGCTCAAACCTTCTAATTATTATCAATGAGTGAGATTTTATTTTGAACCATTGTAATAAAGTATAATTTTCACTACTTGAATGCTAAATTCCACACCGTGTACGTTCTAAAAAAAATATTGATATAGGCCTACCATACAAAAATGCAAAAACTTGCAAAAAAGGGGCCAAGCCGAAAACGAGGATGATACAAGTGGCTCAACTGCATAAAGTGGTGAGATCCAGAAGTGTGGCCAAGCCCATTATTTTGTTTGAAATAATAAATTTATTTGTTCATTATATAATAAATTAATAATATATCAATATCCATATTATTATCGAACTATATATGAAATAAAAATATTAACAAAACTAACATAAAACATTAAATAAATTGATTGAAACATTTACATGTGGAAATATCAAAATTAACAGACGTTATTCAAAATTAAAAGCTTGGTCGATGAATTTGGATTGGTTATGTTTTGGCTAGTCAGTAACGACAACCAAGTTAATGATTTATTATTATTACTGACAGCTAAGAAACTACATTTTTATGTTTTATATTGGCACATTACTTTTCTCAAGAAAATAAAGCAGTTGCAGTGCACCAACATAGTACCAGTAATAGAGGTAGATATTTAATGCCGAATGACACAATTAACAGATATGGAGAACAATGTGATAAATATTTGGTGCCTCTACTGTTCAATAAACTACCATGTGATTTAAAAAACCAAACCAAGTGGTCAGAAGCTAAAAACCGCATAAAAATGGACTATAAAATACTGTAAACTGTTAAATTAATGTATTAAGTAAGTGGATTTATTTATGACTTTTATTTATTTGTTTGAATTGAGGAGTAAATGTTTTAATTAAATTTTTGTTTCTAGACAATAAGAGTCAAGACTTATAATTTAATCATTGTATGTATAACAACTTACCCCACAGACAAGCTACTGCGTAGCTTTGTGGGGTTTGTCTATTCTGTATTAGTATTTGCTTCTTGATAAATAAAAGTTATATAAAAAAAATACTACTACTACTACTACTACTACTACTACTACTACTACTACTACTACTACTACTACTACTACTACTACTACTACTACTACTACTACTACTACTATTTACTACTACTTATTTACTACTACTACTACAAAACTTACTACTACTATACTATACTACTACTACTACTACTAAAAATATTCTAAACTTATGAAATATATCTTATACTAAACACTATTCCCAAATTTTTTTTTTATACTATACACATATATAACAATTTAACTCAGATAACTTCTTTTACTTCCAGGACAATCGATTGTATCTGTAAATAAATTGTCAATAAGGCAACTTAAAAAAAAAAAAAAAAAAAAAAAAAAAAAAAAAATTTTACTACTACTTATACTACTACTATTACTAACTATTAAAACTATTTATATACATTTTATTACAAAAACTATCTATTTTTATTACTATTACACTTATAAAAATTAACCTCAAAAACTTTTTACTTAACAATTTTCTATATTTAAAATATTTAAAAAACAACTAACAAAAAAATACTACTACTACTAACAAATACTATTACTACTACTACTACTACTACTACTACTACTACTATTTACTACTACTACTACACTACTACTACTACTACTATACTTTATAGAATCATACATTTCATGAAATTTCATCTATTACATAAAACTATTCCAAATTTAATATATTACTATGTACATTATAAAAAATTTAACCTCACTAACTGTTGTGTATTTGCAGGAAATTTTCATTGTATTGAAATAAAGGGTTCAAATTTTAGGAATTAAAAAAAAAAAAAAAAACTAAAAACTTTTACTCCTACAACATTACTAAACTCAAAAGACTTTTTAAAAAAAAAAAAAACTACTACTACTACTACTATTACAAACTACTAACTATTTACACTACTACTACACTACTACTATACACTACTCTACTATACTACTACTATACTACTACTATACTATATACACTACTACTACTACTATTTCACTACTCTTCTACTACTACTACTACTACTACTACTACTACTACTACTACTACTACTACTACTACTACTACTACTACTACTACTACTACATGTGTGTGTGTACATGTGGCACACTGATCAGAGATGAATGAGACTCGACTTGACAGCATTGTTTGATGTGTATGGTACAAAACATGAAAACAAAGCACATTATTATACTGTGCCAAGAAAAAACAAGAATGCATGGCATTGGGAAACATAGATTTTGTAGCTACACTGGGCAATAAAAATAGTAAAAAATACTATTAAATCGATTATAAACACTGTAGGCCCTACATTACATTCCGCAGTAAAGGAATCCGCCTACGTTATACTTGAAATGAAATATTTACACCAACACAGGCGTGCACAGGGGGGGGGGGGGGTCAAGGGGGTTCTTGAAAATTCACTAAAAAGAATTGATTACAAATAAAAAATTTAGAAATATATCTAGGCCTAATTTGTTTTCCGAAACCTTTAGGCCCTACCTACCTTTTGTCTCTTCTCACTTTTAAAATAGCCATTCTTACTCTCAAATACGTTTAAGCCCACCTCCAAAAAGTTAACCCCCCAAAAACATCGACTCCGGCGGCCCCAGAACCCTGTCCCTCCTCCGCCACCGCCATTCCCCCATCGGTATGGCGATCCTGTGGCAGTGGCGGATACAAGATACAAGATACAAGATAAAAAAATTTCATATTATTCAATAATAATAGTTTATTATTTTATCGTGCAAACTTCCGAAATGTGTCTGCTAGGCCTAAGTTAAATTGAAAATAAGATAAAAGTCAAAACGTTAATATGTTGCCATGTATCCTATTGTAAGCTCGACATGGCAACAAAACAAATTGACGCGCACAAACTACACTGTTTCGGTATTGTATTCAGCCCACTTCTTTTTTTCGAAAATGCACTAAATGCCCTCTAAAAACCTAATTTTAAAAAAATTTGCCTGCTGCGCTATATTTATGGGGGGGCCTGCCCCCCACCCTCTCCATGCTTGGTCCCTTTCTCTCGGATGTGCATGCAGGCGCGAATCCTTCCCCCCCCCCTATGATCATGTCCTAGATACGCCACTGTCATACGCCCCCCCCCCCATTGGAAAATCTCTGGGCTCGCCTATGATCACCAACCATAGGCCTACAGCAGACTTAAACCAGTGAGTTTTGAACTCATTTAAACTCTTTTGCTTTTTTGGCACCGCGTATCAGTAATTATCAGTAGGCCTATAATGTTGCCAGTTGTAATTGTGTAATACTGTAATGGGTCTACGTTTGGGAACATTTTCATATGAAACGATCAAAATTCAAAACCATCTTTGTAAAATCAGCAATGTTGTGAATGTGAGGCAGGTAGGTTATTTCGAGAGACGCTGCACCTGACTAAGAACGAACTTTCCGTAGATTGGCAAGGTGCCAGTACTTATCTCAAAGTTGTTGTCCTTGAAACTAGCTAGTCATTACTCTTTACCCCCCTTCCGTAAATCAACTGGCTGCCTTCGACGAAGATAGCATGAGACAGAGAGATAGATAAAGAGAGAGAGACGTAGAAGTTCCCTATTCCAGCATCAGGCGCGCGAGCCGCGCGATAACTTTGCTTCAAAAATATACCGCAGCGCCATCTGCAGCCTGGAAGAGGTAGGCCCGCCTACTACATGAGCTTGCTGCAGCGGTGTCCGAGACGGAAGGGGATCTTGGAGTGGGGGTAAGAGTGGGGACTATATTCGATTTCCCATAAGTGTGAAACATCTTGAGAGCGTACCGTGCACTTGTCGCATTCTAGCCACCTCGGCGAGAAATAACAAACAAGTTAAAAAATAATAAAACGACTAGCTACTATTTTCGTACAAATCTACATTATTTTCCTTTATTCAAGTGTAAATGTTCGTATAACAGCTCCCCTTTTCCAACAAACCACTAATAACGTGCGCAAAGTAATATTTATATGCAGCAATGTAGCAGGATCCTATTTTACACCAGCCATTTTCAAATCGTGTCACCTTCTAAACTTCTCCCGGATGCCGCTAGGTATCGACGGTGGCGCGGAGCGCGGTTACTTCGTAGGCCTATAGCCTTCTTTACCGGCAATCATTCAATCATCATACCGGTATAATCATGATTCTTGGCTACATGGAGTATAAGCCTAGGTCCTAGCCTAGGCCCTAGCTATAGGTCCTGGCCTAGGCCTAGGCCCTATCTATAGCCTAAGTCCGCCTAGGCCAAAGATACTGTAAGCACTGTAATGCCCCCTAGGCCCTGGCTGTAGGCCTAGCCCTAGGCCCTAGACTTGCCTCCGAAAGTTTGAAAATTAGGCTTCAAAATATGGTTTGGTCACAACTTACACGATTTCCAATGTAGTTCCCAGTCCGACCTGCTTGAATGGAGATAATTTCGCGCATGTTGTATCAATAAGTAGAAGAAAAGAAACACGAATGAATCACGAGAAACACGTCAAGTCAACACGGACGAAAAGAAACACGAAGGAATCACGAGCGTCTTCTCGTCTTCTCCTGGTGGCGATGTCAAAAGTTAAAACTGCATCCGGTTCAGCCAGCCAGCCAAACTTCTATTCCAACTATTTGCCTACCCTGAGGACTGAGGTTCTCTTTTTGAATCTCACTTGCTTTCAACCAATCACAGAGCTGTATTGACCTGAGATCTTGGCGGGAGCTCGCTTCACTGGTAATAGCGAAAACATTGACTTGCAAAATTTGAATACTTAATTAAAAAGGGTTCGTAAAAAATATAGGTTGAGTAGCTAGTATTATTGTAACGAGAAAGACGCATCGTTTTGTTTAATGAAAAGGTGATTATGTTTTAACATTGGTATTTCGTTTATTTTTGAAAGGTACAAGTTTACGACCGTTTAAAATTCATTTCCGCGCGAACACGTCTGTATTTAAATTCTGTTTTATGTATAAAGCTATTCATACCTACTGGAAACAAAAGTAAATTGAGCTAAATAATAAGGTGATTATAAAGAAAAATTACTTGATTTCTAAACTTGTTTTGGACTTTGCTTTCAATAATAGATCAATTGTACAAAATAATTTATTTAACAAATTGAATGAAAAATATAGATGATTTATAATAAATTAGATATCATTAAATAACGTAAATTAATTAACAAAGGCAAAGGAGAATTCCATGATTGTCTCAAAATGAAAACATAGTGAGCATTATGCTAAAGCTTTGTTTTTGCCGATCAATTACACAAGGTACAAGTTTATCACGAAAAACCCGTTTATCTAAGTTCCTGTGAAATGTACTTCACAACCAGAAACGTTTTTTGCCTGTTGTAAGTTACCACAACTGCGACTGGAGTAAGAATTTTACACCTGCTTCTTTAGCAGGAGTGGGTGTAAAACGACAAAATATTGCGCCATTTTTAAAGTTTGTAGTGGCTTGGTTGGTGTAGTGAGAAGCCAAAAAAGAAGCTAGAAGTTAAAATGGAAAAAGCCGGGCCGTGCAATATCTTTCCCAATGATTATATGAATCTTCACGGCCTTTCTTAAAAGGGACAATGCCAATTAATCAACCGTTAAGCAAAAACCTTAGCCCAGGGCCGACATAACCTAAAACAAGGATAGGTCTGCTTGAAAGACGTTTAGCAATATTATGCACAACAATGTACTAGAAACCTATTATCTAGGCCAAAATATTGCAAAATATAGTTAGGCCCTAAGCCTATAGCCTATCATCGTGTGGTATATAGGCTCTAGCCCTTCGTTGCCTCGTCAAAATGTCAAAACTGGGTGCAAATATGTTTGTCCAACTGGGCGTAACGTGTACTTATTACTCCTATTTCCGGTTTTATGACGTACATCCGGCGATTCCAGGAGTAAAATATGTGAACCTGGTACAGGACAAACAAACAAAGCTATAATCCCTGTTTGGAAAAAGTGCTAAATGATAGTTTCACAAAAATATTATCCTAGCTGCATGCTGAATGCTTCCTAGTGTTTCCGCTTAGGCAAACTCATTAATTTGATGGAATACACGGCAATAAAATACTAGGACTTTAATATATTGATTTGAATTATAAACAAATAAGTTTCGGGGTTTTCTCACTACTAACAGCGGCAAATTTGAAAATATCGGAGGCGAAAATCGGCTCGGATACAAACTTTTGATGGAATGTGGTCCATTTTTAGATGGAGAAACTTAAAAAACCATGAAGCTACAAATATTGGAGAAATTTTAAATTTTCTTTTATAAGTCCCTTTCACTCTTTAGAGGTGTTAAAACTAGTGTTGACCGACGATATCGATATCCTTGCGTCTTATCGAAAAAACGCTCTTTTTTTGGCCTTTAAATGTTTTGTTGACTTTTATTGCAGAGAAAAAAATCAATATCGCGATATCGATATTTATTTTGATATTTTGATATTGTCAAACTGGTACCGATATCGGTGTTCAAAAATATATCGTTGAGCAACACTAGTTAAAACTTAAAACCCACTTTAACAAGCCTCTAGCATCTTATCATCAATAATTGAAAATGGATTGACTGTTATATGCAGGGGCATAGGAACGGGGGGGAATGGGGAAGACACTCCCCCCCACTTGTTGGCTCTTGACCCCCCCACTGGGGGGGTCAAACCAGGTATGGGTGTCATTTGCTAGCTTATAGCTTGTTGGGTGAGTTTTATGATTTTTACTACAGTCGGGCTTGCAAACAAAATGGAAGATTTTTGTTAACATTTTTTAGAAAGATTTAGTAAGAGACGTTATTTGCGAGACTAGACTATAGCCATCTGATTTTAGACTAATATTCATTATATTTTGTGTGCAGTGTTTCACTCCCAAGCAGACTGACGACCGATCTCAGTCAGGTAATCAATCTTCAATGCAATATTAGCTTCAAAATATAACCCTTGTACATAATTAAAATTCGCCTGAAAACGTGTTTTAGGCCACCTATTAAGAGCATCTTTTTTTAAACTAGGAAAACGCTTAAGTCCCGCCGCGTTGTTGGATGAGCGTAATTGGTGCATTGAGCTGCCATGTGTTCTGGGAATTTTCTGTTGTTCTGTGGAAAAATCATTATTAAATTGAAATTTTTTAAAATTAAATTAAATAAAATAAAGAATTAACTTTATTTTTCTAATTTTTTTTAATAAATCGTAATTGTTAAAAAAATCGTAAAATTGAAATTTTTATAAGAAATAATTTCTCGATTGCGCTCAAATTTAACAATAATATATTAATTCATAAAATTAAGGTTCTGCGAAAAAATCATTTCAATCGGATAAAGCATGTAGGTGTTATAAGTCAAAGAATTGTTTAAAAAAAGAAAAAACCCGTAAAATTTCGATTTTTATGATAAAGATTTTTTCAATTGCGCTCAAATTTCACAAGAATATCTTAATTCATAAAATAAAGATTCTGTGCAAAAATCATTAAAATCGGATAAAGCATGTAGGTGTTATAAGTCGAAGAATTTTTTTAAAAATCGAAAAAAATCGTAAAATTGCGATTTTCATGAAAAAAAAATTTCGATTGCGCTCAAAAACGTGGCAGTTCTAAGTTCAGAGATTTCGAAGGCCTCCATAAAATTTCATCGCAATCGGAGTATCGGTTTAGCCGGAATCGTGTGGACAAACAGACAAAAATACAGAAAAAAAAACATTCCGGATTTTTTTCTCCAGTGTAGTAGAATGGAATCTTCGCTTCGCTTCGCTCGCTACGCTCGCTACGCTCATCCAAAAATCTCGCCTACGGCAAAATAGCCTCCGGCGGCTGGGGCTTTGCCCCAGACCCCAGTTTGCCCACCTAACCTCGTAGTCAACTTTAGTGTGACACCCCCACTAAAGAAATAGTTCCTACGCCACTATAGTTATATGGTTATTAGTTTATCAATAATTTTAGGTACCGTAACCTCGATTGATGAACCTGTATTTTTCCCCCATTGACGCTGGTATAAAATTGCGACCTTAATGTGATGTGATACCATAATTTATCCGCTAAAAGAACTTTTGAACAGGAACTTTCTAACTTCAGGAACTCAAAACTTCCCTTTTTAAGTTTTTATGTTAAGGAACTATAACTTTTTTAAAGTTCCTAACTTCGATAACTTTTTGTAATGTAGGTAAAGAATAAATGTCATTCTCTCTGTAGCTTGACTGCTTACAAATAACCAGAGTGTGTCCGCCTGGTTAAGATGGCGATTCACTACAAAAGTGAAGTCAAACTGTTGAAGAATGAAATCGGTAAGATTGGTGAGATCAGTGCTGCCGCAAGAACTACAAGCCTTTTGCCCAAAGTTTGTTGTTTTTAAACTTTATATTCTTTAGGGATAAGTGGGTTAAATAGGAACAGCCCTAAAATCTATCCCATATGACCTGTATAAAAAATACAAAAAATATTCGATGTAACCTTTTTATTTCCTCAACATATAAAAAAATCAGCTTATTCTGATGTTTAATTAATAGTTTTCTGATTTTTTTAAAAACTACCCTACACTAAAAACTTGATGTAAGTTTCAGTCAAAAAACTTCAGAAAAAAATTTGATGTCCAAAGAGTACCCTAAAATAATATCTTCACATGTAAAAACTTCCCCAGAACTATGAACATGATTTTACAATTTGTTTGTATTTGCTTATCTTAGTCAATCAATGCTGTTAAGCCCTTGTTCCTTTTTACCCCACACCACCTCCAATTAGGGGTAATTACTAATTAGGAACACTGGTTCGGGGTAATTAGGAACAAGTGGGGTAAAAAGGAACAACACAGTTAACCTATGGGTTATATTAATGGGGAAAATGGAAACATTTCTTGATATTCACATCAATCTCTTTTTGACCATTCTGGTTAGCCAGGTGTTGTGAAAATTGCCATTTAGACCATTTTTCTGCTTTTTCCTCAATTTCTTCTGACACGTGAGAAAATATCACCTCGGTGCATTATATTCACAAGTTTCCCATAAGATTGATTACGTTTCTTTGTGCGTTCCTAATTACCCCATATTCCCACTGTTGATAAAATTTGATAAGAAAAGTTAAATCCCCCCTTCCTAATTTTTCCACTTACTTATTTGTAAGGTTGATAATAAACAATAAATTAATCCTATTGACACAAAAACAACAAAGAATATTTTTTTGCCACAAATGTGGCGCTCCGCTCCGCTCCAGTTATAATATAACCTGATTTTGTTTTCTTACAAAGCATCCACAGTTTTATTCCAGAGCACTTTTACCGATATTTTGAAAGTCAATGGAAAATAGCTTAAAGTTGGTTGGATGAAAGATGAACTTAAATAAAATAGGGGAAAAAATAACTTTTTTTTTGGACGGGACAAAAGCTCCATTTTGGCCATTTTATGCAAATTTTGGCTCAATACGAAAATGAATGTTCTAGATGCAATACTTAATTTTTTACTTTGATTTTTTTTTTATTGCATTAAACATACCTTTGTCTCTGGACTGAGTACAAGGGAAAATTATTTTATGAAATAACTTTTGATGAATGTGTTTTTTTGTGTTCTGGTTCAAAACCCTTTTTTGTACCATGTGACAAAAAAAATCGCACATCAAACATTCTTTCAGAACCGTATTTTCCCATATACTCAGTCCAGAGACAAAGGTGTGTTTAAACAATAAAAAAAAATCATATCTCAAAATTGAATATTGCATCTAGAACATTCATTTTCGTATTGACCCAAAATTTGCATATAATGGCCAAAATAGAGCTTTTGTCGTCAAAAAAAAAAAAAATCTTCTTTTTTATTCAAGTTCATCTTTCATCCAACCAACATTCAGCCATTTCCTTTTGATTTTCAAAATATCGGTAAAAGTGCTCTGGAATAGCCTTAATTTTTTGGTTGAAATCATACATAATAATATCTGTTCCTATTACCCCATTTCATTTTTTTCCTCACACCAATAAGCTATAGTGTTGTCTGTTCCCATTTACCCCAAAATGACGGGGTAAATAGGAACAATACCACTTTTTACATTTGATTTTTTTACTTCTACATGCTTTTAGGAAATTGACATACTAGCTATTCCCTACACTAACAACAGTGCAAAGAATAATGTACAACAACAAAATCGTAAAAATATCAATTGTACAACTTTTTACAGAAAGTCAAAGATGAAAAGTTCTAAAAGTGTTCCTATTTACCCCATTTACCCCTACCTAAATCAAATCAATTATCACTAACTACAAATAGGCATACTGTTATGTCATCTCTCATCACTCATCGAGTCATCACCAACCAGGGGCAATAGTCCGGGGTCTATCCGCAAAGTTGAGGCTGAACCTAGGACAAATTGCAACAGAAGCGAATTTGGTATCATTGGATTTAAAATAAAACTAAATAACCCTTAAACAATCCCCTAAAGTCCCCATAGGGTAGGTGGGTCTAATCATCCCCTAAATAAAAATGTAATAAAATAAAATTTTAAAAAATTGTATTTTTGAAACCTAGTAGACCTAACCAATAACCATGGTATGTAATCAAAGGTTATTTAAGGTTATTTCGAATAAATAATATTTTAATTGATAAAAATTAATTTTGTAGCCAGCAGAGGTCAATGAAGATAAAATTTTGTATTATTTCAATATAATTTGGTACACGTTATTCTATTTGCACAATTATGTTTGATGATTGTTTCATTGTTGTAAATAAGAGGTAAATGGGTATATATATATAATTGATAATGATAAGGTATAAAAGTCAATCATGGCAGAAAAAGGTTATTATTTTAATCTGTAGGACAATGAACCTACGAGTATGTATAGTCAAAAATCTGTTAACTTACGTTTAGGCGCACTCAAATCATGTTACGTAATAATATAATTCACTGATGGAGGTTTCTCACGTACTTCGCATCAAGACTATAATTTGGGACGCACCTGGATCACAACCCACACTTTAAAATCTTTACTGAAGGTTTTTCTCACCGATTTCCTTGAATATATCGATACAATTTTATTTAAAGTCCCATAATGTAGCCCTTGGAATTGTTATTTCAACCAAATTCACACCCTATAAGTAGAGGGCATTGAGGTTGTCTACGGGAAAGATTTTATTTCACTAAACATATTACTCAGGTGCCCGCTACAGGGCACTTTACACTCAGGTACCTCGTAAAATAGGACCGTTTTTTGCGTTTTCATGGTGTTTCCCAGCCGCCATACCAGCCGCCCGGTTCTAGCCCGTGAGGTGAACTATAGCCACCTCAACGTTCCAAACTATCCCAGCAACCACTTGCAAGGTACACCCGGCGTCAGAAGTAAATCAACGGCTGGGTATTGTACATACTACGAGACCCCTTGATTTACTTCTGACGCCGGGTGTACCTCATGACTGGGAAATTAATACATTTGATCAATGTCTTCTAGCCCTTTTGCGGAAAATATGTTTAATACCAGAATTTCCGTCGTGGTGGGCCATGATGAGTGGATATGAAAATGGGGGGGGAGGGGGGGGGGCGGTTTAAAGTCGAGTTTTTAATACATACACATTGAATTTTTGTGAAATTTAATTACTTTCTCGGTTTTGCTCTTTCCAATTACGTCACAGGGCCGCGACCAAGGCTCGGGCGAGTCAAAGATCCAGGGGCGGAGCCCCGGCGGGGGTTTGGGGGCTGGCCCCCATGGGGTCCAGAGGCAGTGCCTCACGGGTCCCAGGGGCGGAGCCCCGGCGGGGGTTGGGTTGCCCGCCCCCCAGATCCAGAATAAAGCAAACTAATAAATAGTCGAATAGCACAGGGGTTTGGGTTCATTGCCTTCGAAGGGGTCCGGGGCGGAGCCCCGGCAAGGTTGGGGTGCTGGCCCCCCATACAAGAATAAGGTACAAACAAACAAACACGACAGGGACCGCAGGACGGAAAAAAACGAAACGATTGGTATTATTTCGCTGGGAAATTGATGGGTCTTGACCCAGGGCAAACGTTACCCTTTTTGGGGTGCCAAAGGGGAATTTGGGATTTGAAATATTTTGTTTTTTTGTTTTTCGTCGAACCAAACACGTCAGCGGGCCGGGTCCAAAAACGTAGTCAGGATATATCAAATTTAAGACGTGTGCAAAAAATTTCTTTGAATTTCTCAAAAAAGTTGTTGGTCATTTTGGGGCTCCAAAAACCATTTCTTATCGTTATAACTCGGGCAGTTCTTCGCCGATTCGGGCCATCTTGGGCTCTACACAGAAAGTTCCTGTCCCGGAAAATCGTCCCGGAAAATTTTGTGTCCCTCAAAAACCCGGAAAAGTACAGAAGTTGTCTGATTTTCAAAATTCTTTTCACACAATGTTTCGGAGGCCAAAGCGAGTCCGAAAGTGTCCCGGAAAATTGTTGGTTATTTTTGGGGAATCCTAAAAATGTTTATTTTCTTAATAACTCGGGCAATTCTTCTCTGATTGGGGCCATCTTGGACACTACGGAACCGGACGGCTGGCGACTACATTTTGGCGTCCCGGAAATGCTTCCCGGAAAAACTTTTGCCCCGGAATTTTACAAAAGGTGCAATATCTGTACGACCGGGTCTATTTTAGACTCTACAGAAACAGGCGGACAAGGCACATATTTTGACGTTCAGGAAAAGCATCTCGGAAAAACTGTTGTCGCGGATTTTTCGAGAAATGCACAGTACGTACGATCTGGTCCATCTCGGGCACTGCTTATCCCCGCGGACGAGGCAAAGATTTAGACGTACAAAGGCGCAATTATTGTCCGATTGGGTCTATTTTGGACTCAACAGATCCGCGCGGATTAGGCTCACATTAAGACGTATCCGAAAGTTGCCCAACCGCGAGGCCTTTCGTAGCTCGGGCATTTTTCGTCCGATCGGCTCCATCTTGGGCTCTATGGAATTGGGCAGACAAGGCAAACATTTCCGTACCAAAAAAACGTCCCGGAAAATTTGGCGTCCCGGAAATTTATAAATTGCGTAAAAATGACCTGATTTCGATTTTTTTTAAATGCTTCGGGGCGGAGGGCAGATTTGGGCGGCGTACCGAAAGTGTCCCGGAAAACAAAGTTGTCCCAGATCTTCGGGATTATCGACAAACCTGACCCGCAAACTACCGCATCGCGGCCGTACGCGGGCCGATTCTCGACTTTGTCGCGTCGACGAGGTTTTCCAACTACGAGGTATATCAAGTACGAAGTTTTCCATTCCCTCCGCGCAGCGGCTTTCAAGCCGCGCGTGAGCGCGACTTGTCTTTAGCATAATAATACACTAAAATGATTGTTTAAAAAATTATATATTGTAACTGTGATTTTATACGATAATTTAAAAGTTTTTTGATCCTGAAAATTTGAAAAAATTGGCGTTTTGGGGAATTTTTTAAGTGGGCTTTAACCTTGATATTTTTTTACCCACATAGATACTAGAGCATCGTACCAATCTAAACTGGCTCTTTATAACATTGTATCTTAAAACTGTACACAAATATGCATATGCATGCCAAAATCACACCCCTTCTTGGTAATCAGTATATTTTGACCAAATCAACTGCCCAAAATTACCAAAACAAAATATAGCGAATGTACAGAAGAGGCTGCCGAGTACCTACATCAATAATGGCCAATATTTTTTTGGAGGAAAATCCTCCAAGGTCACGGGACATAAATATCGTTCCCATGTTATTAATGGGTTTATGACCCATCCATTTGTTATTAGTAAATAGCAGTTTGCTTGGCAAAGAAGCATCCTACGTATAAAAAATTTACTTTTTTAAATTTACTACTACCGGGTATTTATTTATTTAACGTCTATCCTATTCAGTTAAAAAACTGATTACAAATGTGATTTCCTAACTAATGTGTTCCCTACATCGTTCATCATAGGGGTGTGCGAGTCATGATTTTTGAATTCGAGTCGAGTCCGAGTACACAGTACACAGTACCTTCCGCAAATGTTTACACAAACATTATATTGACATATTTTTATTTTTTGTGCCAAAAAAGGTCAAAACTTCCAAGAAGAATACAAACTTGTATCAAAAGACTGAGGTTATTACTATGACTAATCAGGGTTGGTAAGGTAGTCCCAAACCAAAAATAGATAACGATTTTTACGTTTTTACCCTCTCCCGCGGGGCCGCGACCCGGCACCTCCACCAAAACCGTTTTTTTTTAAGACTCGATTTCGAATCCCAAATACCCGACTCGACTCGAAATTTCGGGTACTCGCACACCCCTATCATTACTAAAAGTGAAGTATTGAACCTCTTTGAGAATGGTCGTTTACTCCTTGATAAGGTTGCATCTTTGTAGCGTCTACATACGAGACTGTGTTATCGCGTGGTGTGAGGGTGTTTCTACACAGCATAGCTCGCTCCTGTCTAGTTCCACGTATCAGCCTACCTACCGTACTCTCTGGCATGGACGTAATAACACGTACTATACTACACAGCATAGCTCGCTCCTGTCTAGTTTACGTTATCAGCTACTACGTACTCTCTGCATGGAGTAATAACACGTACTATACTAAACGCATAGCTCGCATCCTTCAGTTCTACGTTATCAGCCTACCTACCGTACTCTCTGGCATGGGCGTAATAACACGAACTATACTATACAACATAGCTCGCTCCTGTCTAGTTCTACGTTATCAGCCTACCTACCGTACTCTCTGGCATGGACGTAATAACACGAACTATACTACACAGCATAGCTCGCTCCTGTCTAGTTCTACGTTATCAGCCTACCTACCGTACTCTCTGGCATGGGCGTAATAACAATCACTTCGGCTACGACGACTCAGCGACATATGAAGTAATAAAACACATTTAAGTATCTCGCTCTACATGATACCATGCATATTATTACATAACATTTAATACAATTCAGAGATTACATGATCTACCCCGACCGGGGACGAAGCCGGGTCTCTCACATTCCAGGTAGGCGCCTTAGCCAACTAGACATGCACCGATAACCAAGACGGTAACATTAAACTTCTGGATTTTAGTTGCATTAAAGTTCTGAATATAGGGAATGTTTCACTTCCGTCAAATACTGTACAAATAGATTTTTTAAGAAGAAGTATTTCGTCCCGATTACAAATATGTACTTTGTTTTTCCGTGAAATAATAGTCCAATGATTTATAGCAGTTTTAAAAACAGTATTTTTAAAAGTATTTCAAGTGCGGCAAAAACGATTATGACGTCAGAACAGTGTTGCCTCCAAATGGTTGTTTCCCTGCAATGCAGCGCCTAGCGTAGCCTACAGTAGTGTAAACAGATGGCGGATATTTAACATTTAGTGCCTAGCCGGAAAACGAGAAAAGTTGACACTGCTCTCACAAAACAAAACTGAAACAGTCCTAGGTCTAGGCCCAGGCGTAGAAAATTATTTATAATACAACAGTCTAGGCCAATCGTTCCTGTAGGATATAGGCCTTGATATTGTCAAGTTTAGCGGATGTCACCCCTTAAGCATGGATGTTAATGCCGGAGTAGATGTTATTATGGGGGCGTAGAACTCCAGGGGACATCCACGATTATAGCCTACTGTGACCGGGATCGTCTCTATTCTAAATGAGGAGTAACTTACTTAGGGTAGTGGTGACCGTGTAATAAGAGTATCAACTAAAGAAGGGTGCACTGTATTAGCAATAGACATAAATGATCAGCCTACTCTCGCCTGGTAACGGTGAGCTCATGCCCTGTACTCAGCTGAACGTGGGTTCGTATCCCTTAGCATTACCGACATTACTATAATTAAGTGAACTTAGCTTATTCTTTCCCTCTATGACTCTGGTACAGATGGTGTCGTTCCTTGGTCACAGACTCCTCAGCTGCTGGTGATGTTTGGCTCTTCGTTCTTCACC
>JAMZAV010006040.1:0-39996 GCA_024449915.1 Sweltsa coloradensis | reverse complement strand
GGTCCAGTGAAAAACCCAGTCCCCCGCCCACCCAAAACCCCCCCCTGGCAACACGTCAGCTTTTTGCGAAACACCCCTGGGCGGGGGGCTGCAGGGCGCGCCAAGGTATTTTTCTTTGGGTAATCGAAAAGCCAAGCCGAAAAAACCCTTGGTATCGAACTAAGATTGTTCCCTCCATTGTTTCGTTGTTGGGTAAACAGGACATAAATAAGCTTTGCAAAAAAAAAATTTCACTCTCATTTCACCAAGTCCCACGAAGTGCTGTCGTGTGTGCCAATGAAATGAAAATCCCCCCCCCCCCCCCCCCCCCCCCCCCCTACAGGAATATAGAGTAGGGCCTGTAGACAACGGGGATGGGAAATCCCCCGGCCCTGCACTTCTACAGCTACTGCCAGTGATCGAGCACCCAAACCTCTGGCAAACCTTGGTGCCCTTGGCCTATACCATTAGCCTTTTGGGTAGCCTCTTCACCCCACCAGATACAGAAACCCCCCTTTTTGTGTACGAGATCCCCTCCCTTCCCTTTGCCCATTAGAAACTTGTTTCAGCTTGTCTTTTAAAAAAAAAACGTTCAATTATAGGGCCAAGGAAAAAACTCCTTTGGGCAATGTTATCATTACTACGTCATGAAGACACATTTTTGAGTTTTCTGGTTAAAGGGGCGCGTCAACCGTTTGGGTCACAATGCGCCACGTCCCCTGGGGGAGTCGGAGGACAGATCCCCCACATACGGGGGGGGGGTTTTTTTGGGGGGGCCACACCCGACGGAATAAATTTTAACACTTTAAAATTTAAATCTAAGCTTTTTTTGGGTAAAATGTGAAACCTTCCCTTTTTTCAAAAGTTTATATGTGGGCCAAGTTAGGGGCGGATTTGTATAAACGGGGGTGCGGCGACTTTGATTGGAGTCGCCCCTCCCCCCATCAAAAGGATTTTCAAAGGGGAAGGCCCAAAAGGAACATGTCTCCCCCTATCACTCTTGTAAAAAGAATAAACTTACTAACATTAGCCCAATCTATCTCGTTCTAATCAAATAATGAGTCATCGTTAGGATGAGTGCCCTGAACGTGAACTTGATTAGGTTAGTAGCCTACTAGTATTTAGATAGGCCCCCTAGGTCTATTATTTTTACAATTATATAAATTTTAGTATAGCCTACTGAAATCATTCTAAAATCAAAATAACCCAACCACAGCATTAAACTTAAAAGGAAAATTTTTTTTTAATGAATATGAAATTGCCATTGACTGTGAAAAAATTTCCTTGGGCTTAAACCTGAAATTTTAAAACATCCTAATTTTGACAAATTTACTCATTTAATCGAACACAAAAAACAAAACCCTACCCGACGGCATGAACCTGGTCTTGATAGTACGCGGGCAAAAGCCCTTTCGATTTTGATTTTTAAATTTCTGGAACAATCCACACCCGGGTGTTTTTGATTTTTAAAATTACTTTTTCTTTTTTTTGAGCAACAAAAAAAGTTCTACAGATTTGGGCAAAATTTTTCCTTAAAAACCTTTTTTTAAATTTAGATTTTAAAACGCTTGTGAAAGTATTTGATCCGCTCACGAACTTCAAAATTTTTGAACATGATATTGTTGATTCGATAATAAAAATCTTATTATAATAAATATAAAAAAAAAAATGATTAAATCAAAAATTTGATTCAGGCTAAATAAAATAAATGCAATTTTTAAATAAATAATCCCCCCCCACCCCTGAATTGTCACCAAAAGAGTCTTTCCCGATGAAAAAATTTGGGAAAATTAAATTATTAAACTTGCCCAAAAACGTAATCCCACCCCCCCCCCTCTTGGGTAGGCCTTTGGCTAACAACATGTTTTTTTTTCCAGAAAAATTTTCCCAAAAATTTGGGCCCAAAACTACTTGCGGGTACCGGCCCGCGAGGGGCAAAAAGGGGGGGAGAACGCACCGCTTCAGTGGATGCGGGGCATCAGACTGGGGCGGTTGAAAAAGCGACGAGGGGGTCTCGTCGACAACAGCGACGTGGTAATATGTTTACTCTAGGTTTTTCCCTTTGTTTTATTTCTGGGAAATTTTTTTTATTTTCCATCAAAATCTCTAAAACTCCCCCAAACAAAATTTAAAAAAAATTTGAAATCTGGGGGAAGCCCCGAACCACCAAATTTTTATCTAACAACGACATTAAAAAAAGGAAATCTAAAATTTAGGGAATTTTTCAACCCAAACTAGGCTAAATACCGATGGGCAGGGGTCTATAAAAAAATATATTTTCATGATAGCGTATCACTACACTTAACCACTGGGAAAACGCCCTCACAGTACCGCCCTTGCAGAAAAGAAAAACTTGCCGCACCCCCGGGGCTCAACGCGATCTAATTTCCCTCTACAATTTGTTTCAAAATGGACAGAGGAGATGCGCCCTTTGAAGGTCTGTCTTCAAACCATCCCCTCCGACCCCCCCCCCGGGCCCCGCCCCCCAAGTACTACCCCCTGTCGTTTGAGGAGTCCTGGTTCCTGACCCCCCCCCCCCTTCACCCCCGGGGGTCCATCCACGGGAACCTCTCCGCTGGAAAAACCCTCATCGAGCACCCGGCATGTCCTGTCCCACGGCCCCGGGGGCCCCCGCCCCGGTCCTCGTCCACCGGGGCAGTTTCCAGGGCCTCGAGCGGGGGGAGGGGGGGACCCCCCCCCGCGCCGGAAAACCCCCCCACCCGGGGGTCAACCGCCCCCCCCAGCAGGAGAACAGTGCATACAGATACGATCAGCGAAAAAGGGTAATTAATTGTAAGTAGGAAATGTCTCCGTGTCGAGACTTTGAATGGTTTCTCAAGACAAATACGGGTCAAAGTTGAACCAGTTTGCTTTGCTTTTGACACGTCAAAAGAAAACAGTAACACTTGATGACTTTTATCGAGGTTTAAAAAGGAAAAAAATTTACCTACTCCAAATAGACTGTAGTGCCTTTAATTTTAAAATTTTTGATGTTTCAGATCCCCCAGCGGCCCCGGGGGGAAAAAGTACTGAAGCGCAAAAACATTTATCGTACAACAAGGCTCGTGAAATGAAATCCGCGGAAAAAAGCGCAGCGTCGCTCTGACCACCCGCACACCACTCCCGGGGGCCCAAAAACAAAACCGCAAGTGCGCTAGTCCAAACGCGCCCAATGATCCAGCCCCCAGGGCCCGTCCCCCCCCAACCCCGGTTTTCTGAAACCCCCCAAACCCACACACCCGTTTAAAGGTCAATTAATATTTTTTCAAAATTTTTTTTTTAAACCCATCAAAAAAATGTTATTACTGTACTGAAAAAAAAGGGGAATTTTTTTTTTTAAAGTTTAGTTAAAATTTTTGATTAGATTCAAATATTTTTATTGGGGGCATTTAGACTTTTTTTCGCTATTTACATTTAATTTACTTTAGAATTTAAAACTATTAGTCAATTATATTTAAAGGCACTAATTTACTACAAAAACAATTAATATTTACTTTTTTTCAAGTTACTACTTAAAAAAAATTTATTTAAGCCCCCTGAAAATCTGTACATAAAAAGAAAACGAAAAAATGGGGAAACATTGTTTTGAAAGTTAAAAAATTTTTGTTAGAACAAGTGGGCCATATTATTTTAATTGGTCCAAAAGCCTAATATTTATTATTTTTGATAATATGTTGAAATAATCACTTTAAACTACCTTTTTACTTCCCAAGTGCTCCCTTTCATTTTTTTCAAAAGAAACCCCGCTAAATTCAGTTAAAAATTTTAATTGTAGATCCATTTTTTAAAAAATGAGGGGCGCAATAATAACATATAAAAAACTTCAAAAATTTTTTTTTACGGTCCTGGTATATAATTCCCGGGTAATATCCAAAAAATTAAAAAAAGTTATATCTCGACACGATCTGCTACTTGGATACAAAAAACTACTTGGACAAAATGACTAATGTTGACATTGATTAATTACAAATTGTTGTTTAGGTCGATAATGTTAGCAATATTTTGTTAATATGTATGTCGAGGTAGGGGATACTGCCCAATTAAAAAACCATAGACTGTTTCTTGTCCCCGAACAAACCCTTGTTGTTTTATTGGGTGCCACCCTGCCCGCTTCCAGGTGGCAAAAAATTTAAAGCTATTAACCTGCCGTTTACGGATAGCTTAGCCCAGAGAGAGTGATGGCCGTAATTGTAAGGCTTTCTTCTTCATCCTGTTTTTAATACAAAATTTTGGGGGAAAACGCTGCAATTTGTGGTTTTAATTTTAACTGAAAAAATATAAAAAGAATGTATGCTAACGAGCAAAAAAAATTAAATAATGTACCAATCATAGACTATTAATTCAAGAATATGATTGTATGATGAAAAAATGAAAAAAAAAATGGGAATATTTTTGTACATAGGATTCAAGGCACAAGCAATTCAAATGAATGCAATAACACAAATTTGAAATACCGGTATACTAGTACCTAGGTATACCTTAACAATACAATTTCATTAGTCAGATGCTGAACATAAGTTTTTCCGTGTGGTTTCACTGATAGTGATGGGGTTGCTTCAAGGATAAATTATAATTAGTATACCTAGATGATAAATCTTTTAATTAATACTTGCAATAGCTGTTTGTGCACCATAAACACAAAAGTGATGTTGACATGTTGGTTAATATCCATTAAAAATAGTACGTTGAATTGCATGAGCAGACAGCTAGAGGGTGTGTTTGTGTATTAACTGGACATTTTGTGTGTGAATACGTGTAAGTTTGAAACCAAGCTGTCCTACACTGCAAGGGTACGCTGGAATATTATTCATTTCAGCCAAATTGTGATCTTTAAATAATTAATTGCTATACCTATATGTACGATAATAAAGTCAGCGAAATTGTATGGTTAACTCATCACAATATATTGGATGTTATACGTTATTGTATGACATACGGAGTTGAGAATGTTCTACGAAAATATGATGCTCCGACTTTCTCTCTCAAGAATTATGAAATCCATCTGTAGCAGATGATGCCTACACAATAATTAAATTCTAACGAGGCGGTAAAAACGTTACATGTATAATATATATTTCAAAATTTGAAATCTATGTCACTTTGTGTAATGTCAATCTTAAACTCAAGCAAAGTAAAATAGATCCAATTATATAATATATTAAGTTATGAAAAGCTCAATAAAAAGTTAAACAATTAAAAATGTTTCATTTCATTGTGCCGTAGCCTGCCTACCTACCTGCCACTCTAGCTGTAGTAAGCTACCCCTTGGCTCCCGAGTACGGGGGGGGGACACAAAATGCTGACCAGACTGAACAGTGTGAAGTGGTAAGTTCACAACACGCACGAGCCCAGCACATGTCCAAGCATCGTGTTACCTATTCAGGACATCGATTTTCTGAGTTTTAGGATTCCTAGCTTCACCCCCTCATCAATGACCATTCGTCGCCTTGTTCCAGATGTTTTGTCTCTCACCCTCGGCACACATGTGTCGAACCCCAAAGGAAACACAGCTTCCGAGGCCATTTAAAATCACGTCTAAACTCCATCCAGGTCTAGAGGTTAACGCTAACGCACTTACGGTCAGGGGATGTAGAGCTTCTATGACCGTGTAGGGCCTATGAACTGTTTCAAGACAGCAAAAACTTCAATTTATTATAAGTGAAATTTACGACATAAAATAAATGATGGACACCACGTAAATAAAAAGTGATTTAAAAAATATAAATTCATATACCGGTAGGCCGTAAACCTGAAAAGTGATTTATTATACTTCAAATGAATAGGTACTATTACATTAACTAGGCCTATATTGATTGATTGATTGATTGGATATTGCTTAACGTCTCATATTTATGCAACTTGGCTAATCGAGACAAAGGGAGGGACGTAAGGAGTGACGCGGGGGGACAAGGGGTGGACAGGCCTGTGCTGGTCAGAACCAGCCACAAGCGTATGGGGAGGACAGGGATTCCCCCACGTCGTGGTCGTCTCCGTCTGTGTCATCATCCGTCCGTGTTGTCATTGTCGTCGCCGTCGGGGAGGTAGTCAAAGGGAAGGGGAAAGTTCCCCGACGACGACCCAGAGCTGGCCATTAGTTTCAGGAGAAAAACTCCCCTAATCAAGGGCCAAACCACGAGAAGGTTGCGAGTTGGAATTTGATGGCCCATTAGCTATATTGAACTACTACTAAGCTAAGTACTGATAATAAAATGTGTTGGTCATTTTGGTAAAGGGAAGCAAAGCTTCCTTTGCACACCACTGAATATTATTGCACTAAAGGCTATTCGAGACAATGGTTGGTGGGTGATAGATGAGGATGAAGGGTGAATAGAAGGAAGGAAGGAGGGGAAACCCGGTACCGGCACAGCTTACTCCTTTTGAAAGTACCAAGGCTTAATGTCCCATCCGAAGGGACGGTGCACCACACTGGCCTAGTTCCTTCTTTATCTAGAGGAACTTAAACGGAACGAGGAACTATTTTAGGAAAACCTCCATGCAAACATGCCCCCCACCCCCTTAACAAAAATTCACTGTTTGTACGCATTCACTTTGTTTATCGGTACAATAATAAGATATAGCTTAGAGGTTATTACACATTTAGATGAGGTCACATCATTAGGTTTGTTCTTTTGTCCAGGTCACTTGTAACACCTTTTGAAGAAGTAAATGTTCTTTTGTCCAGGTGTAATACAACTTTTCTCAGACGTGTTCTTCTGTCCCGGACCGGTGGTAATTACCACTTCAACAACTTTGGCACCTTTCTCTTGAGGGCCGGTGTAAATGTGTAAGCAAGGAAATATGCAACTATTTCAAAAGTAACAATATTGTAAAGTGCAATTTCTTAATAAATAGAAGATGAAACCGGTAATAATAAAAATATACGTAGGGCCTAATAGAATTGTAAAAAAATTACAAAGCTGTGTTATTGAGTGAGGTATCTTCTGAAAGTGTTTGAATTGAACAACAGCTGGCAACATAACCGCAACATTTTGCTGTCAAATTAGGGCCTACAAAATCAATCTTTTGTCCACACAAAAATTATTGCACTTTTTACCCCCATTTCTGGTTACGTTATGTATTGTACAAATGCAGTGGCGTATCCAAGGGGGGGAGAGGGGGGACAAACCCCCCCCCTACCCTTTAAAAAAAAAGTGTAAAGGAGAATATAAAATAACTACAAATTACCATCTGACTAAAAGAGGATTTTAGTAGATACAAAGTTGGTTATTTTGATGCTTTTAAAACGCACAGATTTTCACCAAAATGACCTTGATAGAGAAAACTTTTAGATTAAAAACAGGATTTTATATAAAAAGTTGATGCGATGCTTTAAAAAACGCACAGATTTTCACCAAAATTTCCTTGAAATAGAAAACTTTTAGATTAAAAACAGGATTTAAGTAGGCCAGATAAAAAGTTGGTCATTGTGATGCTTTAAAACGCACAGATTTTCACCAAAATGACCTTGAAGAAGAAAATTTTTCCGGGGGGAGCCCCCCGGACCCCCCACTTAGCCTTCGGCACATCTAGGAAAAAATTGATTGAACCCCCCCGCTTTATGAATTCCTGGATACACCACTGTACAAATGGTTGTAGGCCTAATTACCACAAAGTGAGGAACTTCTTTGGTTGGATGGGTCCAAAATAAAATCATATTTTTCACTAAAATAGGCCTACTCTAAAATACAAAACAAAAAACCCTACCAAATCTTTAACATTTCTATTTTATAAACAATGTAGGCGTAAAGGACTTTCAACCGAAAAGGAGTTTCGACAATAATAGAAACATTTAAAGGTTTTGTTATAATTAACTAGGAAAACGCTAAAGTCCCGCCGCGTTGATGGATGAGCGTTTTTGTAAGTTTTTGGTTTGCGTGGGACCACTTTTCCTTTGCAAGTGCTTTGTGAATGCATTGTAGGTGATTGTTGTCGAGTTTCTAATGTTACTTGTTAATTGTTATTATAAACCTCAAAAAACTCATATCAAAACCTTTATTCTATGGATTCTGGCTAACTTTTTCAACTTTTTCTTTCAAAAGGTACTACATCACCATAACCTTAATGTCCATGTAAAATATGAACTTTGTAGCCCCACCCGTTTGGTCAGAATCGGCCCAAATGTCACGAAAATATCGCACTAAAAATCGAAAAAATCGTAAAAGTGCGATATTCATGAGAATATTTTTCTGATTGTACCCAAAAACGTGGCACGTCTAAGTTCAGAGATTTCGAAGGTCCCCTTCAATTTTCATCAAGATCGCTTATACCGTTTGCCCGGAATCGTGCGAACAAACAGACAAAAAAAACAAAAAACATTGGAGCTGAATTTTTTGAGGGGTCAGTGAAATTGAAGTTTTCGCTTCGCTCATCCAATAAAACAGCAAAAGCATTAATATGATTTTATTTTGGACCCCCCCCCCCCTAACCGAAGAAGTTCCCAAAGTGGTAGGGTAAAAGAACAAAACCAATTTCCTTCGCAACTACGCCCAAAGCTCTTGGCTCTGTCCCCGGGTGGAATCGTGTTCAGCTTCATTGATCGGTGTTTCCTACTTAAATATTCCGGTCTCTAGTAGGTCATTGTTCACTTGTCGATGGTGTCTGCGCCTACAGGGTTGTATTGCATTGTATTTTATTTGCAGCTTTTTATGACCAGTGCAGCAAACACAAACATCAAAACATTAGTTGGCTTGGTCTGCTTTAAATTCAATGTACAGTACCAGTACTCCACTAAAAACCAGTTTGTGACTGAGTGGGTATACAAGTCCTCTAACTAAATACAAAAGATAGGTACCGGTATTTATTTATATTTAGACGAGTAAGCGAAGTAAATGAGGATTACAATTCAAGATAAATAACGCTTATTCCGTGATTGTGCATGTGTGTGCGTGAGTGTAGGCGAAGTCCTTTTTCGTTTAATATAGCGACGTTAAAGGTTTTGTAGGTGGAGTATTTTTTGTCGAAAAGGTTGGTAAGATGTAGAGTTAAAAAGGAGGCATCGCCTACATGTAAATAGGCAATATGGCCATCCAAATGCAGCCTCATGTACGTCTAATCTGTGTAAATTACTAATTAAGCTACCTAGTAGGTACCTACTATATTGTACATTTTCAGATCGGTCAGTATCAATAAATTGTTCATAATTACTATTTCTATAGGCCGATTGATTTCATATTTTTTACAGTGGTTTTTCGTCGTTAAAAAACAGTGTTGAAAAGTTGCCTCCCCCCAACCGAAGAAGTAGGCCTACCTGATACTAGGCTATAGGGAGTAAAGACCATTGCTGTCTAGATCCAGCCTTAAGTATAGGGGGAGATAAGGGAATGATACTGGGTAGGCCTACTCAACACATGGCTGATGGCTCACTCACTCGTCTACTGTAACAACGACTTTGGCGTTTTCCTACTTATTTAGGCTTTGTGTGTATCAAAAGCTTACGCTTTTCATCAAGCATAGATCTATCTTAGCTGCATTGTGTTTTTAATCCACGTTTTGTATGACATACCATGTTCATAGGCCTATGTAGTGCATAGTGATGTTTATATAATATGTCAGCCGCACTTCCGCTAGTCTGCCCGGGTCAAGGACTGCGATAAGAGTGCGAGGTGCGACGGGTGGATTGGTATTTCCCACGCACGTGATATTTTTAGGTTAATGGTAGGACAGGAGCACCACATAACAGATAGTTATCCTGCGTAGTGCGTAGAAAGTAACAGAAAAGTAGTTAGCAGTAAAATTACACATCACGGCCGCACCTAGGCTGCCCGACTCGCATCAAGAACACGCTAGCCCGCGCTACCTAGCCTAGCTAGGCCCTAGGCCGCACAGAAAGCGTGGCAATGCATCGATTCAGAAAAGTGTTCGGTAATCAAAAGTGTAATGTTATAGGTATGATACATGTTGGAGCATTACCAGGTAATAAAATTGCAATTACTTACCAGTTACCTTTCCCTCCAAAATAATGAATGACCGGACATAAGACACTACATGTGAAAACACGAGACAAATCACCACGCGCTAACAGCAGTTGCAGGCAAACCCACTTTCTCACTCACGTTCAACACGTCGTATCTCACCTCGCTGAAGTACATACTCGAATCTGATTGGTCGATTGACTCGTCCCCACATCGCGCGCTACTTGAATTGAATAAGAGAAGTTTATTCGACAAAATACACGAACATAATTATATAGGCTTCATCGGGTGTGTCATTTGTACTGTCAGGAAGACCTACCTAAATCCCCAATAAAGTTTCATGACGGCTGTGTGACACCACAAAACTTTTACACAGTTAGGTTCACAAGCATGGCAATATCAATATAATAGGTTTGACTGTATTTTTACTAGTTTTCTGTATGCAGGGTAAATACTACATCAAAATGATTGCAACAATGACACCTTCAATGTAGCCAATCTATCAACATACATGATAGGCCGTATGCCCCACAGTACCAGAACCGGCACACAATTAATACACAAAATCTACAAATTTTAACCACTCATTTATAGTTTCATATTTTGTGGAATTTCCCAGTGCGACCTAAGAGTATCACAAACATGGGTTAAAATTAAATAGGTACTTGGGCCTAAATACCTTTTTTTAATATTGCTATTGCTCCAGGCCTACTTAGTGTCATTTAGGTCTATTAATATATATTTTTTTAAACAGTGCTAAATTCAGTTGTTATCGGTAAAATTATCTCCTCTAATAAAACGTTACCTGAAAAAAAAACTAATTACTGCTTCAAAGAAATAAGCATGTAGACCTACCACTAATAAAATTGGCAGTTTTTCTCTAAGCCTGTTCAACAAGCTTAAAAAGTTAAAATTAAATCACCAGTACCGGTACTTGTGTAGCCAATATATGATGTAAAATAAATACAATAATATAATATAGCCTTATGTAAAACCTTAATTTAATATTAACACCATTAATTTAAAATTTATTTACCAGTTTTTGTATTTAATGTAGATACATGCTGTTTTCCATGTCAAACTTTATTTGGGCCATTTAGGTACGCCGAGTTTCCAGGGGTCTGTGAAAAAACTTCTAGACGATGCCTGCCGAGAAGCTGAAATATACAACAGAAACTTTGTGGTAAGTAAAGTACCGGTATGCTTATGTATGCCCTACAGTGCTACACGATTCCTCGGGGCAATGCAGTTGGAATAGTTTGAATAATGCTAGGTTTATAGTCGTGCGATCGACTTGTATTGAGCATCTGATTTAAGCCATGTAAATGTTGCAGTTTACATTCTAATATTGGCTCTTAGGTGGAATTGAAGTTAATACAACATTTGTTATTGTAGGATGGAGTATTAGTTGAAAACATGCACGACATTCCGTATGTCCAGTCACGAGACATGGGACCAGAGACAACAGCCATTATGTCAGTAATATGCAAAGAAGTTCGTAAACTGTTAGCGTCGTCGATTCCTTGCGGAGTACAGGTAAAAAATACATTATTGATCTATATAACTATAGTCTGTTAACTCTGGGACTGGCGGCGGAAACCGAGTTTTGCCACGCGAGACGTTTTCGCCGCCGAGGAGCGGGATAACGCGTACTTTTTGGACGCTCCTCCACGAGAAAGGATCGAATTTTCCGAAAAAAAATACCCCGAACCGAAAAAAAATTGCTTCCGGGTCAAAAAGTCGAAAATCACGAAAAACACCTTTTTTTGGGGCATTTTTGTACTCGGGGTTGCCGCGCCCAAAGTACGCTTCGCGCCCAAACGTCGACGGTACCGACGGTTCGAAATGACTACCGGTACGAGTAACGTGAAGGGTTCCGGACCAACCCCATACTTTGGTTGGGACGACGAAAAACATTTCAAATTTTGAAGCAAGGAAATTTTAGAAAAACGGATATATTACTTGGAGCATTCAAAAAAAGTCGTTTTTTGTTTCAACGTGTACACAATAGAATAAACCTCCGGGTAAATTTGGGAGCACATTTTTTGAAAAAAAATTCATTCTCTTTTTAGGGACATTGTTTGGATTTTCGGTTCCAAATTTTGGAAATTTTTGGGTTTACGGTAGAGCCCTCAAGTTTGCCAATTACAAAAGCCAATGCATTGGGTAACAAGTTTTTAAAAAAATTGTCCCCACTTTCTTTTTCAAAATGCGCGAAAAAAATCCCAAAGTTGGACAATTTTGAAAATTTTACAGTGTAATTTAAAATATTTAAAAAATCGCCTTCCCTTGGTTTGATTTCCGCAAAACCGAGGCACATTAATGAGGGGAAATGAAAGGTATTTTAATAAATTAGTTTGAGAACCTTGGTTCGAACCCCGGATCAGTAGTGTTTCCCGAATACGATTCTGGACACTTTTTTAACGTTTGATTTTTCCTTTAAAATCGTAAAAAGTATGGTACACATTTTTCTAAAATTAACGGATGGCTATCCGACCAGATTGGCCCTTTTGCGATAATCGTGATACCAAACATGACCCATTTGTAGCATTTGTATACACGTTATGGACCTACCAAAATAGTCGTGCGTGTCCGTTTTGGCTTCAAAAAATCATATTTTTTGTTTTCTCAGGGTTGCCGCGCCCAAAGTGGCTTGTATCCAAAACACCGACGACACCGGGCGCGTTCAAAATCTTTCGGGGTTTACAGGCGCCGTAAAGGGGTTTAGGACCGTTCTATTATTTTGGCGGGGCAATGATGAACATTTTGAAATGCGCGAAATTTTAAAAAAAATTTAAAATTTTGCTGTTTAAATAAAAAATGTTTTAAAAATCCTGAATTTTCAAATTCACTTACGGCGTGTGTGAAGTGCCCGTGCGGATTAAGGGCGGGGGGCCCAGACGGAAAAAAATGTGTACCGTTTTCCTTTTTTTCGGACTTTGTTTGGATTTTCCATTTCCTTTTTTTTGAAATTTTGAGATGCGCGGTAGAGCCCCGAGGTTTGACAATTCCGAAAGCCAATGAAATAGAAAACGGTTAAAACCAAAATTGCCCCGATATTCTTTCCGATTGCGAGGAAAAAAATTGCAAAGTTGGAAATTTTTTTACATTTTGCAGTGCAACTTTAAAAGTTTAAAATTTTGGTTTTCCTCGGTTCGATTTGGAACGACAAAGGGCCCTCGTTAATGTAGGGGAAGAATAAAGGAATATAATAAAATTGGTTTGAGACCTGTTTTCGAACCCGGGTTAGGTGGAAGCCTTCGAGTTCGGTCCGGGACACTTTTTGATAGTTAAATTTTGCATTCAAGGTCACAAAAAGCATGGTAAATATTTATTGTAAATTTCAAGAATTGTAAAAACCACTGTATCCGATCTTTACGGAAATTGTCATACCAAACATCACGTATTTGGCTACGTTTGAAGGGTAGACAGGGGGGGGAGACAAGATTGCAATGCGTGTTCGGTTTTGCATAGAAAAATCAACATTCTTTTACACATGCTTTTTTTGAATGACCTAAAACGGGCCCTATTTCGACTTTTATGTCCCTACCATGTTGGTCTCATTAATTTCTAACAAGATCAAACTTTCTAAAAAAATTTAATTTTGACTCCTATTTCAAATGTCCTGAGCGCCAAAACGGCACTCAAACGTGGTTTGTAAAAAAAAAGGCCGATAAAAAACGTCATTTTTCGTATGCATGAAAATGAAAAACGTCATTTAACGGATATGCCTTCAACGATTCGATTTCCTTTGTTGACTTATAAATACGTCTAAGGTTTGGCGATTACGCCCAACAACAACTCAACCATTCGTTTCCAGACCTGGGCGCAAAAAACGCACATTAACATTTTGAATACTCTCGGGCAGTGAATTTTTTACGCTAATTTATACTGATCACAACATATTTAAAAAAGTGCGTTCGTAAGCTTGAAGAGGCTCCTGCAGTAGATACAAACACTTGGGCCTACATTTAAGAAATTTTATTTTAGCTATGAAGTGATGTAATAAGTCAGGCATTGAGTCTGGTTGAAGTTGGGGGGCTCTGATTGGGAAACTATTTTTTTAATCCAGTAACGAATGTCCATATAAAACTCCAGCATATGCACATGCACATCGATAACATCATGACATAGAAGCGTTTAGACAGCCTTAGTGCAATCGAGACAGCATAGACTTCCACCAACAGTGGGGTTTAGCCCGCCTAGGTGCAACCAAAGTATCGAGACGACAATTTAATACTTCACTAATAGAAATAAATGTTTCATACTAGCGACTTCCTTTACGGTTGGGCAGTGGCGGGCTTTGGGGTGGGGGGGGGGCAAGTCAAGTCAACGAACACGACGAGGGGAAACGAGAGGACAAAGTGGTGAGGAGTGTTTGGGGGGGGGGGAAGTCGAGTTTATAAAGAATAACTTATTCAGTGAAATTTATTTACTTTTTCCAGTACGAATCCGATTTCGTGGACTGTTTTGTGGGTTTTGGGCAAGATGCCTCTGACACTGTTTTTTTTGTGTGTGTGGGGGGGGGGGGGGGTGTTTTTGGGAAATATAAATTAAGACATTTCATTGATATCTTCAAGCAATTTAATTTTGAGGGGGATTCCAATGGCGCCAGTGGGCTGCCTCAGAGGTTACGGCACTAACACTAATTTAGTTTCGTTTCTTTAAAGTGGTTGGTCATTTTTGGAAAATCCAATAAAACATTGATTCTTTTATAGCTTGGGCAATTTTCGTCCGATCAGTTCATCTCGGGCTCTATAGAACTGTATTGGTCAAGCGAAGCAGTGGTTATTAGAGGGGGTAATTTTTAAAGTCAAAACAGTGCTCAGTGCATTCCGTCACCCTTTTTGGGGCATTTTTAAAAATTTTAATTTTAATTTTTCCTTAAAGTTACGTCAGGGGCCGCATTCCCCGAAACACCTTCATTTCAACGTTGCCAAAAACTTTTTTGAATGTCTCAAGATAGTAGTTGGTCATTTTGTGGATAAAGTTTTCTTTGTATTATATCTTCCACAATTACGTACGATCAGGTACATCTCGAGCTCTACGGTACCGGACGGACGAGGGGCATATTTTGATAACCCGACAAGTGTCACGGAAAACTTTTGTCCAGGATTAATGAAAAATGTGCAGGTATGTCTGGTTTGTCCATCTTGGGCTTTGGGATCTGCGCGGGCGAGCGAAAAATTTAGACTTACCGTAAATATTTTTTCTCGGAATTGTCCCAGGAAAACATTTCTCCCACATTTTACACAAAATGCGTAAAAATTATCAATTTCGAAAATCATTTTGCACCGTACTTAAGAGGCGGCGGACAGCGTCCGGCGGCGTACTGAAAGTGTCCCGGAAAACAAATTTGTCACAGGTCTTCGGATAAACGACAAACGTCACCCGAAAACTATCGTATCGCGGCCGTACGCGGACCGATTCGCGATTTTGTCGCGTCAACGAGGTTTTCCAACTACGATTTGCTTGGTATGTGGTGAAGTAAAGCTGTCTAAATATATTGCAAAATGTTAAAATAAAACCAGAAAAAATGAAATTTTAACTAATTCCTGATTTCACAAATACAGACCATTTTGAAAGATTGTTTAGTGCCATTCCTCCATAAAAATAGTAATTACTGGTCGACATTTAAAAATGTGTGTTGTAAAATGTGTGTTGTGTGTGTAATGTAATGTGTGTGTGTTTAATGTGTATATGTTGTGTGACCAAAACTGGTCCCAATTAAAAAAAAAAAAAAAACATGTAAGAGGATTTGTATCACATTTCTGAGTATGCACGAACGTGATCGATTAAAAAAAAAATTGGCGTGGTTCGAAAAGAACGAACGCACATTTCTTCTTGAATCGTAGAGCGTTCTGCTTATTTCATTGAATTTTAGTACAATTCTCACTATCCATTAGCTATTATTTAGTCATTTTAAAATTAAATCTCAAATTTTGATGTTGCAATGGTTAAGCTAATGTGATTAAATGTATCAAAAAGAATTATTGATTCGTTACATTGATTTTTAAGAATTATTGAATGTTTACACAGCTTATCTCGTACCGTGGTACGCTACCTGAGCGAGAACCTTCTTTTTATTACAACTTCCGTTCGGGCTTGAGGTCAATCGAAAATCACTGGAAGATATATGTAATTCAAATATTGAAGTGACACACTCTAAACAAAACTTTTATAAAATTCCAACTAGAATTTTTTTTTCTTCATATAGATCAATTGTAAACCAGTTTTATTCAATCCATGTTGTGGTTCAAAATGACTCAAATTAAACTACAAGAAAAACAAATAGTGGTAGATTTCTCTATGCACTATCTGTCAGCTAAACACAATTCCAAGTCAGAATTTTATAAAATATACTTTATAAAAATTATGATTTTATTATTCATTATTCATTAGCATCATAAATTAAAGTTATTATACGAATGTTCTCGCTCAGGTAGTGTTGAGTTATTGCCAAGAATACTATGATATACAACTATTAAGTATACACGCTTCATTCAGTGCACAACCGCCGAGCTATGTTTGCACCTACCACAAATGGAGACAAACAGATTTTGCTTGGTATGTGGTGAAGTAAAGCTGTCTAAATATATTCCAAAATGTTAAAATAAAACCAGAAAAAAATAAATTTTAACTAATACTGATTTCACGAATACAGACCATTTTTTCATTTAAGTTAAAGATTGTTTAGTGCCATTCCTCAAAGTCCATAAAAATAGTAATTACTGGTCGACATTTAAAAATTTTTAAAAATGTGTGTTGTAAAATGTGTGTTGTGTGTGTAATGTAATGTGTGTGTTAAATGTGTTTATGTTGTATGACTTTAACTGATCCCAATAAAAAAAAAAACACATGTAAGAGGAATGGTATCACATTTCTGAGTATGCACGAACGTGATCGATGAAAAAATGTTGGCGAGGTTCGAAAAGAACGAACGCACATTTCGTCTTGAATCGTAGCGTTCTGCTTTTTTCATCGAATTTTAGTACAATTCTCACTTTACATCAGCTATTTGTGTATCATGTTAAAATTTAATCTAAAATTTATCATGTTAAAATTTAAACTAAAATTTCGTTGTTGCAATGGTTTAGCTAATGAGATTAAATGTATTAATAATTATTAGATATTGATTCATTACAATTTATTTCTCTAATTGAAATCACATTTAAAAATTGCCTTTGTTTGTCTTTTATATAATGTCTGTTTTGTGATACGTACATACTTTATTATTGCATTTAAGTATTATTCTTGTATTTCAAATACTATACTTGAGTAACTTGACCTTGTATTACCACACAAATTAACTAACAACTGTGCATACCAAAGCTACAATACCGTCTTTGAATAAAATGGAAAACCAATTTTAGAATCTCTCAATTTATGATAAATGTAAACATTACTGTATGGTGTGAGACAACAAAATACAAACAGAGGAAATGAGATTCCCGGGGAACACAATGGGTATAAGACAAAAAAGACGGGAATCAGAAACCGGGTGTAGAGGCGTCAGGTGACTGGATGGGAAGGATACGGTTCAGATGGTTTGGACATACGGAACAACCCAAGGGAATGTACTAGAAGAAAAAGGAAAGAGAGACCATAGCAGGAGACACAGGCAAGAGGAGGGAGCTGGGAATGTGGAAGAGGTAGCCTATACTAATAGAAAAATATATAAGCCATAAGGAAGTGAGATAAATGTGTTGCAAAACACAAGCTGGCCGTACCAGAACAGGAAGTGGCAATGCATGATGGGGATGGATGCATGGTACACAAACACAGATGGGCAGTGGGCACATAGTATACATGACAGGTAGAAGCAAAACAATATAAATGAAGGCAAATGTGTCCATGCATTAATGCTAACATCTTCTGAACAAATTATTTGATTGTTTCACATTCATTTTATTCTTATACATAGAAAAAAAATAATAGTGGGCACAGGGCATCGAACCGGTACGAACCCAAAAAAAACTATATTTTTCCTGAACCGAAAACGAATTTCTCATTTCGGTTTATTTCGGGGTTTTTCAGTTAATTTCGGTTCAGGGGGCAGTTTTGATCACAAAGTCAAAAAATCGCCAAATCGCAAAAATTGGGAAAAAGCAAAAAAACATCTCTACAAGTCCTCTCTGAATAAAAATACAACTCCTGTATCTAATTCAATTAACGTGAGACGTGAGATTATCACACAATTTTTTGAAATAATTTAATTCAAGATACTGTGCGCACTTACGGAAGCAAAATAAAATTACGTATGTCTCCAGAAGGCAAACTAGGTGCCTGCCTATCCATACTCAATGGTCAGTCAACACCTGTGTTCTTGTACTAATCCGCTGCGCTGGACACGTCCAGGTATTAGCAGGTGGTAACAAGGAGGCAGTGGCCGTTGCACAAGCGGCAGAACTCCAGTTCATACGAGCAGAAGGTTTCGTGTTTGGTCACGTAGCCGACGAGGGGTTCACGGATGCCAACGCAGGGGGCCTGCTTCGCTATCGCAACAATGTCGGAGCAAACAACATTCTTATATTTACAGACATCAAGAAAAAACATAGGTAAGTAATTGTTTTCTATAATTTTTGTTTTAAATTTTCTTTATCAACTAAAGATTCCAATGTAATTTGTATATTTCAGTGCACACGCAATAACGTCAGACGTTAGTTTAACAGAGACAGCAAAAGCAGCAGAATTCTTTTTATCGGATGGAGTCATTATTACTGGTTTTGCTACAGGAGACCCAGCAGACGAAAAGCAATTGCAAGGTATATATTTTCTAAGTTGAAGAAAGATGGTTATAACTTATGTATGAGTATGAGAGTTTTGTCACAAGTATAATGTCTGGACTATGAGTGAAATATAAGAAGATGTCACCTTGTAAACTACACCAGAATTATTATTTAATACAATCCAGAAATTAAAAAAGTCCGCCCCGACCGGGACTCGAACCACAGATTCCACATTCCAGTGTGTGGGAGATCCGTGGTTCGAGTCCCAGTCGGGGCGGACTTTTTTAATTTCTAGATTGTATTTAATAATAACATTTACACCTACGGGAGTGTTTCCCGATCAACCAAATCGAGAAATACACCAGAATTGTTTTCTTCACAGACGTGAAAAAATGCGCTAATGGTCCGGTATTAATTGGATCTGGTGTGACAACGTCCAATGTGAGCAAGTACTTGGAAGCAGACGCCATCATTGTTGGGACTCACTTTAAGAGAGACGGTCGGTGAGTAGATTTAACAGGTTTAAATATAAGAAGCAATGGGCAGCACGTACCCTACACGCTTGCTCCAAGTGATGTCCAGAGAGTTAATTATGTCGGCTGTTTCATGACAGCTGGAGTTGGCCCATGTAATGCAAGCTAGTCAAGTTACAATTTAGTCGTAGAAGTAGATACCTATCTAAAGTTAAGGATAGCAGATACAAGTATAGTACACACATTTTCACCTGCCGATGCTAAATAAAGCATATTTTCAAGTAACATTCAATTGTTTTTTGTTCTTCTGATGTCTCCAGGCTTCACACAGTCAAAATGATGAACAATCTCAATGCATTAGCTCAGGCTAGGAAAATATTGTAACAATGGAGGGAGGTTGTTCCTGTTGCCAATGAGCTTGGGTTTGAATCCAGGGCCAGGCAAGACCAGACTGGTCAGGGAGACAAGGAAATTGTTAATTTGACTTTTTTGGAATTTTACCTTGAAATCATTTTTTTAACCTCATCAAATTGAATCTATAATTATACACATTTTATGGGTTCAAGCCACTGGTCAACCATTTTTAGGGGAAATAAGGAAATGCCAGAAATACAAAAAAATTACCTTTACTTTTCCAGGGTTTTCAAAATTGTAGGTGTGTGACCTCTAGAAATACACAAAATATTATCCTCACTCCTTATCAATACATACATACATGTATTGCATAATATTAAATGTTGTTAATACATGCCTAAATCTAGATTTCTTTTTGTGCAACCACCCTGCAAACTCTTCTTGTGCTTGTATCCATGAACAGTTTGACGGTTAACGTTATCTTTCAGATGGCAGAACGAAGTTGATGCTGAAAGAGTCAAGACATTTATGACTAAAATGAAGAAAGTTAGAATTTCTCATGTTAATTAAATTAACAACAAGATATAAATACGTGTACGACTGACTGTACGTACAGTCCTCACAGCTCAAACGACTAGGCAGAAGCAGTGGTAACAATGCCTCCTAGAATGTATCACTTATAAATTATATAATGAACCTTTAATGGTCTCTGCAGCCAGCGCTGTTGCCTTGCGACACAGAATAACAATCAATTGATAAAAATAATACATTGAAATTAAAAATTAACAAGTTATATCTAAAATAAATACTACTTCCACTACCAGTTAGCAGTCAAAGCTTTTGCAAAGCTACAATCAACTTTTTAGTTTTAATTACATAGTTTTAACTTTTATTTTAACACAATATTTTAATTTAAATCTTTCTACTATGTATACCAAAAGAAAGAAGATAATGATAGGGCATTGGCACATACCTATCTGTCAACATTTGTTACTCATCTCCTACACGAGTACGGTATGCTACCTATTGATTGTGTGAGACCAGGCGACAATCAAAGGCGAGGGCAAGAGAGCTATGCTTTATGCCAGGCTCTTGATCTACATATCTGCATAGTAGGCCTACACAAAGTGGCTTGACGTTATATTTTTGTTTATCCATATAAAACTATTATAACTGTAATTCATCAAAAATGTTCTACATTTAGTGTTAAATGTATTTATTCAATTGCAAATATTGAGGAAAAATTGCATTTAAAACATTAAAAAAATACCTCATTTAATAAATTATTATCAATTTACAATTTACACTAACAGTAGTAAATATGGTGCTGGTTTATTTTGACAATTTAGGAAAGCAAGTTATTTTGGTATGTGAATCTTACCTTTGTGTGGTACAGTGGTACTACATGGTACTACATATATACCAACCATATTATATCACTACGTATTAGCCAAAATGTGGACCTACCTATATTTTTAAGTAATCTTATTATAAAATGGAGTACATATCATTATACTGTACATAGTACTTCAATTAATGCTCCCATGTGCTTGAGATGTGCACATGCCATGAGGGAACAATGTAGAAGGCTTATCCAAATAAATAAGTCAATGATAAGATAAGACGATGTCAGTTCATTTTTTTGTGTGGCTCGTTGGTCATATGGTTAGCGTCTCTGCTTCCAATGCAGAAGGTCCAGGGTTCGATTCCCGCTTAAGTTAGAAGTTTTTTAACTTCTGATTTGGACTTAAGTCCATCGGTTCTTGTATTAGGAATTTGTAAATGGCGACTTTGAAGCCTTCCTAGCAACGAGGCACATAATAAATTTAAAGTTGTTCTGAATCGGCCTTGTTGATTCTGGCATTGATCCGCGGGTGTTCGCACTGTCCATACCACCGATTGCCAGTGTTGGGTAAGTTCCCGCAAAAAAGGAACTTTTAAAAGTTACAGTTCCTTCCTACAAAAAGGAACTTTTGAGTTCCTGAAATAATAAAAGTTCCTGTTTAAAAGTTCCTTTATCAGATAAATTATGGTACATAGGATTTAGGTTGCGATTTTTAAGCCGCGTCGTCGCGAGCAAATATGACAGGTTTATCAATCGGGGTTACGCCTCCTAAAAATTGTATGCTACTGCTTTTTATCAACTGATTTTCATATTTGTATCAGCTAAATCCGTTTTCAAATGTAGAGGCATGGTGGGTTTTGTCCATCTCTCAGACTGAAAGGAACTTCTAAAACTTTATTAAAAGTTCCCAAAAATTTGTAACTTTTGTGTTGAAAGTTCCTCTAACTAAAAATGGAACGCGTTCCTTAAAAAGTTCCCACGTTCCTAGGAACGCGTTCTTTTTTAAAAGTTCCTACCCAACACTGCTGATTGCTATATTTCGTATTAAAAATATTGATCTTTGGTTGGTTATCGCTCACTCGTCGATTGCCTTGGGGACTACAGGGTTGGATTGGTCACTTTGGTTTATTGTCCCCCACTGAAAATCACTTATATGACTGAGTGGGTAGACTCTAAATAATAATACATATATGAATGAATTTATTTATGGTATCCATTAGTTGCCTACCAATTCCCCCTTGTACCACCAAGCTTGTGCACTGATTCAGTGTAAAAGAAACCATATACGGTAGGCCTATATGAACGAGTACAATGCGTAAAGGTCCTTGAAAGTGGTTTTATTTTATACTAGTGAATTTTGTTTTTCAAATTGAAAATTTTGGTGTTATTGGTTTTAAGCTGTATTTCAGCGGTTTTATCTATATTTACCAATTTATATGCGTGTAATATTCATTCACAGCTTGCATATCATTCTAGCCAAAAAACAAACAAGTTTGAATGTACTTATGTTCAGACTGGTGTAGGTTACTACAAGCAACAAGTAAATTCATCACTTTTCTGAACTTTATTTTATAAAATCTTTGTTTGGTTGAACTATACTGCACAAAATATTGAAAATTACACCGTAATATAATAATAATTCCCATTTTTAGTGCTTTTCGTAGTTAAAAACATTAATTTTGAGAATTTTGGTGTTATTACGAAATTTACACCTATTTCGGTATTTGGCGGTGATTCAATTTTGGCATTTTCGGGTTTAGAATTGATCAATTCATACTCATTTTATGAAATTAAATGGTTAGCACATATTTCGGTTTTATCATCAGTCACAAATTTCAAGGGGCTCTAACAACGCGTGATATGGTACAAAATAATGTAATGGATGCAGTTAGAGAAGAACATGACAATAAGGAAAAAAACATGACTTTAATTTAACTATAAAATGTATATTGTTATGAAAGGTTGTACAATGAACATTACAGTGTTGAGACAAATAGTATAATAATAAGGTCTATACAAGTTAAAATAAATACTAGTATACTAAAATATAATATACATATTATGTAAAAATAAAATCAGAAACCTTTTAAATTGTCCACCATTTAGTCTGCTCAGATATGGAACAACAAAACAATGCTGGACATTTCTTAGAAAAATAAAACCCATTTCCTCTCTCAATTACAAACATTGCTATCTTGGCACCAACAAAGCCGGTTGGGCAGGCACACATTCTCAAGTAGAGGAGGCACTACGCCTGACTAGTAAAACTATGCTATCTATCAGAGTTAGTTTCTAGTGATAGTACATAACCCCCACCTAGATTATTAATAAATCAAGATCAATAATAATTAAATACCAAATTTAAAAAAGACTAGTACGTAATAAAAATAAAATCAACAATAAACAGGAAGTAATTATGTCTGCCATTTAGCATTGTAGTTTCAACTCAATGCCGACACGTAAAATGTTGCCACCTATTTAAAACTTTGAAATCGTAAATAAAACTTATGACAATTTTACTGTTTGTTGTTTTGATGTTAGGCATGTCACAAATTCAGAATTTGAAATTCTTGACCCACCACTTTAAAATGGATGGCTGAATGTGACACGTATTGGCGGATATCAGTGATGACAAGTATTTAAAAGTTGCTAAATGATTGCATAATGATTTCCATTCTTGATAAACACTTACTTTTGGTTCTCTTTGTTAATGAGAACACAGTAGAGAAGGCCTATTTGGCTCAAAGCTACAGAGTAGTAACCACACCCGCCAGTCGTTACTAAGCTTCTGCTCTTTGTCTCAATAATAAACCTTATTCGTGAGACTTATCTAGTACCCGTCCGTATATTACAGTAAATACCTAAGCCTATATCTTCAAGATCTTTTTGGGACTCGCCAAAAATCGGCTCGTAACCGATAGCTTGGGAAACACCATGTTAGGAAACTGTCAGGATGCTCTAGATAAACTGGCTGTGTTTAAAATCACAAAGATTCACATGCACTTGCCGAATGCTGGTTTTGATCCCATTAGGCCAAAACCCAAAACCATTTAAATTTAATGATATAAAAACGTACCCTGCACATGCAGTCACCTTCGACTTCTCAGCAAGTACATAATTTATTTATTCTAGTCTAGCATGTTGGGCTTATAGAATTATGTCCGAGCAAGTGCTTATAAATGGACCGACCACAAGCCGTCACAAACCATCTGATTCTTTGCAAATGATGTGAATGCCAGTTCAGTGAGGCAGACACGTCTTCATTCGTTGACGACGACGTGCTACCTAGATCCGCAGGGGCAAGGTCAGCACTATGCCGAGAAACACTAGGATTAAATGCCAGGTTTGTTAGACCCTCCAGAGGCGTGTCAGTTACACTAAACCCCATATTTGTTTGTCCTGTAACTGGAAGGTCTACTGCACTAAACCCCATATTTGTTTGTCCTGAAACTGGAAGGTCGACTGCACTAAACCCCATATTTGAATGGCCAGCAGTAAGCCTACTTCCTATGTTGAATGCCTGGTAGTTTGAGTCGGCAGAAATCTTCGAGGACACTTTCTGTTTACATGCTATGTTAATGTTAGTATGGCGAACACTTCTTCTGAGCGATGAAGCTGAAATGGCCGTGAGAGAACTGCGCAGAGGATACAAACTGTCCTTATGTTCTTTGGGCGACGAGTGTTGTGGTTGCTGTAATTAATGTTGATCGTTAGCTCCGCAAGTCATCATTTTGAATATAGGTTTGAGTTATGTAACGCCCAAAAAATATACGGAAAAATTCAGGCATGCACATATAACAGAGACCAGTGCTATGATTCTTTGCAGTTTTTTTAAAAAAAATAAGGTGGTAACGATAAAAGTGTGAACAAAGGGCCTATCATGGAAACAAAAAAAAAATAATGGAAATTTTAGGGAAACCCTTTATTAGTTTTAAAAACAAATTAGTATACCCTAGACCTACTGAAGGCCTTATTTTTAAAACAAATTGCGTGATATTCTTTAAATACCTGAAGATTTTCGTTGCTAGGAGGCACTTGTCTGAGCTACGGAAAATTTGATTTTTTTTCCATGGATTGTGAACCTTGAACTCATTTTTTTTAAAAACCGCACCGAAAACTTTTTCTCCCCGTGATGAATCGCATTGGTAGACATTTTCGAGTTCTCCCCTCAGAGTTTGCGTTTTCGCTCGTTTGCAGGAGACCCAAATTTTAAAATGTTAAGGTTTTCAGCTCTTGCATTGGCCCGCGGAAAACTACGTCCTTTCGTAGAGTCTGGCCGACAGTCGGGGAAACTGGTTAAGGAAAGCTGTAGTGGAAATAATGGTCGCATTTCCAATGTGGGGTGAGCTTGTAGTTTTTAAGGGGACGTTTTAGTCAATTAATAACCTTGCCCCCTACGTTAGGCTAAAAAATACTGAAGGGTAAAAAAAAACCTGAAATTAACTCAATCAATCAAGTCAACAAATAAGAAAATTTAAAAAATGTAAACTTTAGGGCATGCAAGGGGGGGGGGGGGGGAGGCGGGGAACGGGAAGGCCTTGTGTGGGATGGGGAAATACCTTTTCTTGTAAGATGACACAAACCCACCCTTATGTATGGAGATGAGAGGAGTCAGATGCAGGCGGCAGAGATGAGTGCCCGAGGAGCAAGTGGGCAAGACGAAAAGGGGACAGAATAAGAAATCGGACATGGAGAAATGCAGGGTGTAGAGAAGTTAAGTGAAGGGTGGGAAGGACACAGGAGAGGGTATGGGCATATGAATGGGGGAAGGTGGGTGCCTAAGAAGGAAGTTGAAAGCGGATTGAAGAAGGGAAGGGAAGATGGGGAAGCCAAGGAATGATGGAAGGAACCCCCCCCGCAGAGACTTAGGCAAGAAGAGATGGGGGGATGTTTGGAAGAGATACAATTGGGGGAGGAAAAAATAAGGGGAAAAACCCAAAGGACCTAATGAGCTAGGTGACTAGGAAAAAATTTTCCTAATATTAGCACATTTTGTTACAGACAAAGGCAGACTGTTTCAGTTTATTTTCATCAAAAGTTTTTCAGTGCATGATAAAAAGGTCAGTTAATAACCTAAAACAATATTCCCTTTTTAACAGCATCTTTCAGGCTTTGACCCATGTTCCCCCTCTTCTAAGATTAGAGTACATGATCAAAGTTTATTATAACCGAAAGCTTAAATTTCCTTTATTAGATTCATCGACGTGGGCAATCTTTCAAGGCCCAAAAGCAAAACAGCGGAGGATTTTGGTTCCGACGTAGTCAATGCAGTAGTTTTGCAGTAGTTTAACTGTCTTTGAATAGCAGAAAGTCCCGGGGGTGGCTTTCCCCCCCTGGGGTGACCCCTTAACAGAACAAACATAAACATTGGTAGGCCTACATAGGTATGGTAAACATATTCACTTTAGGACTAAAAAACGAAGTACAAATTTACTGCATAAATAGAATATTCATGGCTGCCAGAAAATTGCCCACAAACCAAAAAGTTTCAAAAAATAACATTATATCATTAGTCCCAAAAAATCATAAATTCATAAGACAAAAAAAAAAGCAGTTAAAATTAGAATGCCATAAAACAAAACAAAAAAGCAATAATACTTCAGCATAAAATAAATAAAAATCCCCTAAGTATGAAGGGTTTTAATTTTGCACTATCGGACACCCCCCTTCATGAGCTTTCCCTCCTTGATGAGTTTCCGTCGGTGTGATATCCTCGGGGGACCCGCACAGACTCCGCTGCACTTTATCATCTTCGCATGTTCTCTTGGTTTCCACGGACGGTTAATGTGTTCCGCTGCTTGCTCCCCCTCTCGCAACGATCCTACGTAAAAAACAATCAAACTACATTAACCTTAGAAGAGCGGGGGAAATATAAAATTGAAATTTTTTTTTACACCTACCTAGCTTTTTTTTTGTGTGTTGGTGGGGGGGGGGGGGGCAATGGAACTTTTTAAAAATTTGGAGGGTGGGAAGATGAGGATGAAATAAAAATTTTAGGGAAGATGAAAGAAATAATGCCGGCAACAAATCAACAAACCCTTTCATCATTTTTTAAATGATAGCCTATCAATTTTCATTATCCTATCCCTTCTACAAAACCAGGCGACCTTGTTCAAAGCAGTAAGAACGAGTTTAGTGATTCCCTGCAATTGTGAACGGTGACATGGTGAGACTGGAGGCATGAACGAACACGGAAAATATAGAAGGGAAACCGAGCTGCCAACAAGTTAAAGGACCATCTTTGAGTGAAAACAAGTGTGGTTTGGGAAAATGTGAAATATTTGCCCATAATGAAGGAACCCAAGTTTTTAAAAGGGACTAAAAGAGCCGGGAAAAGGATTTTGTCCCTGGGGTTGTTTAGCCAGGCTAGTGCTGAGTTTCCCCGCAGTGGGGACCGGGGAAGCCCGCGCAACTTAGGGTTTGGGGATTGCACGGGGGAGCCCCCTTCGTAGCAACAAAACGGTAGTTCCTTGCGTCTGAGGAAGAAAACGGAAAAACCCCCCCAAAATTACCCCCTTTGGTTAAATGTTTTTTATTTTTTGGGCCCTGGTTATTTTTGGTTTTTTTTAATTAAATTTTAAAATAAAAATTATTAAAATTCATATATAAATTTATTTTTATTAAACCCTACATATACATACATTATAATAAATATTCTTTTATTATTATTATTATTATTATTCTATAAATATTTAAATCCAAAACTACAGATTTTTTGTCAAGGATCCAAGAACACGCAAAACGTAGGAAAAAAAATAGTTTTATTTACTACAAAACAGAAAAAAAAAAGTTTTTGCCCCCAACCGGGAAAACGAACCCCCCCGGGTCTCCCGGATTCCGGTGGGGCGGACTTTTTTAATTTTATTTGTAGTAAAAAAAATAACAAATTCGCCTACGGGAGTGTTTCCCGATAACCAAATGAAAGTAGGGGAAAAAATTAGGCCCACAGGGGCAGAAGCCTAAACCCCAGTCTTTAAAAGTTTTTTTGTTCATCATGTATCATGTAGGCCCCTACATGATGAATGAACCGTCATGTATGAATTAGGGAAGACGACGGGTACCCGGGTATCGGGTACCCGCCCGACGAAGTCGGGTACGGGTTGGTTTCCACTACCCGTTTACCCTTTTAAAACCCGGTTCCGAATTGAGGTGTCACATTTTAGGCGGGGAAAGGCTAATGTAAACATGCGCTTTCTAATTTTTTGTGCTTTGCGGCATTTTTCTTTTGAATTTTAAGGGCCTTTGTCATGCCCCCCGACTTGTGGCAGTGTGTTAGTAGCCCCCCACCCCCCTCCCGCCTAACCCCTTGTGCGATCTTTCAGAGATTATACCCGTAAATAATTACCCCAACATCACTTATGTTTTCAATCTGCTAGAAGTCAAAACTTAAAAAATATCACCCCTGGGATAAATCTTTTCTATCTTGTTTACCTCTTCGGGCTCCCGTCCCCCGGGCCCCAGCCAAAATCGTGAGTCGGACTTTATTTAAAGTCACAAGTTTTTAAAGCAGATGCCCCCAACAGTGAGGTATCTTAATGGCCCCCTGCTGTTCCCTTTCGGAAGAAATACTACTTCACGGGCACGTCATTGTTTTTAGAACAGCATTACGTCCAGATATTTCGAAATGATGAGCGGTTTCTTCAGAGTTTTATTAGACACCCCACACGATTTTTTGTTTTATACCCGGGTAACCACGGGTAATGTGGGCGAAAATGAAGATGGAAATAAAAAATTCAAATACGTATAATAAACGGAAAAACTTAATTAAAAAAAAAAAAAAAAGCAATTTTTGAATTTAATTTTTGTTTTTTTTTTTACAAAAATTTTTTTTACTAAAACTGACATATGCAGCAGGGACTTGGAAAATGCAACAGTGGAGAGAGTCTTTTGGGAAGGCTGTAGATATGAAGTTTTGAGAAGCATTGTAGGTAAGGGCTAGAGGGGACCCAATACGGAAAGAGGGTATCGAGATCAAATAGGCGTTCCCTTAGGAATTTAAAGGAGCGAATTGGAGAGAGAAAATTTAAAAATGGTTTGGACAAGTCAAAAAAATGGAAAGGGGCGAGATTAACCGAGAAGGGATGGAATTTGGAAATTCCTGGTTGAAGGGGCCAAGGGGCAGACCCCGAAACAATGGCAGAATGTGTGAGACAAGATGTAGAACCATAGAACCCTTTTAATTGGCTAGACCAGCGTCGGTGGTCCACTTCCGGTAAAATTAGAAGCCCTCTTAAAAAGACAGTTACAGTTAATCAAATGGGGGCGATTGTGGCCAAAAAATTTTTCAAAATTGCCGCCAGGGTTTACAGGAAGCATACTAGCCTTTAACACCAAAGATACTAAATTCCCCTTTTGCAAACACTTCGTATTGTTTCTTTTGTTTAATACCCTGCTGCCAAGCAAAACCATATATCAAACAATCCCCGTAAAATACTTTATTGCTTTTTTAAAAAATAAATTAAAAAAACCAAATCGCCATCTTGAAATGGGCCGGTTGAGTCTTCAATTTCCCACGTCGCGCCTGGCGGAGGTATAGGAGACTGCTAATCAGCCACTAAGGGGTTTTAAAATTTAATGTGTAGAACAGGTGGAGGAGACTGGAAAGTGTAAAAAAGGGAGTGGTGGCAGGACAGAAAAAGATGGAGAGGGCCTGTTTCAATCCGACCCAACGCCGAGTGGACATGGCAACAGATAATAATGATGATGAATTTTGTGTTGCTGTGCTCCCTCTATGTGTCACGACTGGTCCCCAGCCCCCCCGCGCACCCCGTTTAGCAGAAACATTCAAAACCTGGGAGTATGTTTACAGAAGAAAGAGAAAAATCATACTAGCGGACAAATTCTACCAAAAGTGTTTCATAAACTCCCATGAAAAAAGAAATATCGAACCGGTGAAGATGATATGACAAAAGATTATAGGATCCCGATTTTAAACATACAACAGAGCAGCGCAGACTACAAGCAGCAGAAAATTTTTTAAGAAGCAGGGGCCCCATAAAAAAAATTAGATGGGTGCAAAAGAAAAACTACAAAAAGAAAACCGGTAAAGACAAAATAAAGAGAAAGACTGGTTGGAGGGCCACGGAGAAAAATGAAACAGGAGAGACCGAGAAGAAAATTTGGAACGAGCTGGGGAGAGACGAAGAGTGGGCCCGCCCTAGAGATGGGTGGAGAGCCCAAATAAAATTGAGATGAAGAAAGAGGGGAAGACTTTTTAAAAGAACTAACAAAGAAAAACTCTGGAAAGCGAAAGACTAAAAAGAAATGGAGAGAATAGGGGAAACCCCGGTCTTAACAGACAGCGGAGAAGATGAGGTGCCGACCGGGTAGCAAGCACTGATAGCCGTAGTCGAAAAAATGGGATTTGTACCCCCCTACGGATCATGTTGGAATGGGGTCTGATATTTTATTAATAGATACGAATGAAAAAAATTATATTTCATTTCCTACACTAAATTTATTATCATTTTAAGCAGGTTATAGTTCTGACAAAGTTAGAGTCATTTAATGTTTGGCAAGTTCCCAAAAAAAGAAAAAAAAACTGTTTTGCATACACCTAGTTTTTAAAATTGGTAGGGCTACCCAAAGGAAAGTAGATACCACCAATGTTTTAAAACCATGCAAAATTACAGTTTTTTTGGTGATATTTTGAGAATAGTGAAAATATCTCAAAACTGATTGCAGACAGCTATGGAGTTTTGTTAAGACAATGTAACCAAAAGTATTCAAAAATAATAATTGGTGCGGAATGTATATCAAATATGCATTTAATTATTTATTAAATACCCTTATCAAATAAAAAACTTAATAACCATCACATTATAATATTTTTGGGCAGGCTTTAGGCTAGTCCTTACAAAACCACATAGCTGTCTGCAAACATTTTTGCAATATTTTGCAGCGTTCTCGAGATATCACGAAAAAACATCATTTTGTGTGGTTTTAATATTGGTGGTAGTCTTTACCCTTAAGAGTGTTCACGAATTAGACATGTACACGGCACGCTCGAGAGCACTCAAGTTCAGATGTACAACGCTCTAGAGAAAAATTGAAACGACATACGAGAATTCTAAAATGCACAAGACACAGATATTTTTATGCAGAAGAACATACAGCAAACAGAACTGATGTATGTCATAAACCCTAAACACCATTGTTACGCATAAAGTCGATGCAACAGGAAAAAGAGGTTGTTCCTGCCGCGTTGACTTTACGAACAAAGGTGAAAAGGGTTTATTACAAATAAAGCAATTCTGTTTGCTGTATTTCTTCTGCATAAAAATATCTCATCTGTGTTTTGTGCATTTTAGAATTCATGTATGTCGATTCAATTTTCTCTAGAGCGTTGTAGGCCTACATTTGAATTTAAGTGCTTACGGGCGTGCCAAGGTCATAATTGTCTAGTGAAGACTTTTAAATAGGATATTTTGAAAAAAAGTAGTAAATATAACTTGTCAGTATAGCGCAAGATGAATTCGCTTACTCTGGAGGATGACATAGTCGGGGTGAGCAGTGGGCGTGTGTTTTAAAAAACCTCTTTCAAAAGGAGTCGGTAGCGGGGTATACGTTGTATTCGGTGTGATCAGCACCCCGACATGAGTTTGTTGCCACTTCGGACGATTTTCTTGGTTCTGAATAAAATGGCAAACTCTTGATTGCTGTTCATCAAGTTCTGAAATAGAACACCAATATTAACATTTAACAGTAGGCCTAGTTGTGATAAAACAGTTCAAGCCCCTAATATACACACAAGCATGGATAGGGCTAGGCCTACGGGAAAGTCCCCGGGCCCAAACCCGGGTAGGGGTACTTGTTCATTAACGGGACCCCTCCAAAAAATGTAAAAATTCAGTAAAAACATTTCATTAGACAATCATGACTATACATCTACCCCATCTGATTTTCAGGAGGTCAGGAAAACACAATTGTTCGAACAAAGCCTCGAAAACATCCTTTCCGGCTACATATTTTGCGCCAAAAGGGGACACGGTCTACGCCAACATACTCCATTTACAAAACCTTTAACGTTGCTATATTAGCTAAATATAAAGGACTGTAAATGGAAAAGTACTTTCGTTTAAAATAGCGACGTTAAAGGTTTTGAAGGTTCTTTTGGTGTCCGTGAACGTCAATGTCAGCTGCACGGCGACGACGGGCTCTCATATCACCTACCTAGGCCTACGCGTTCCAAGGGAAACTGTACTCCCTGAGTCACGTTAAAAGTGTGAGTCAAGTTCACTGTCAGGTCTATTCAACTCCTCGCCAGTTTTAATTATTTATTGAAAAAAAAAATAAGGTTTTAAAAAAAAACGATGGGGGGGACCAATTAAAAAAAAAATTGAGGGGGTCCCGTTAATTAACAAGTACCCAGGTAGGTAGCAAAGGGTACTTAAATAGGCCTAGATATTTTTATTGGTGGTGCCGGGTAAGGCTCAACTTTAGGTGACGCTATTGCGAGCACTATGGGCCACTAGAGGGGGAAGGGGTAATGTGACATAGTTTGCCGTGCTTTGGAGTAAAAAAGCTATAGCTTGGAGCTAATAACCTACGTAAGTTCTTTTGACTTTTTGGAAAGCTTGGCGCGGCGGAGCTGGACTCCGACTACGCTCTTACGGGCTCTGCGGAGGTACACGGACGAGATTTAAAGGCGCATAGAATTAATTTGTGGCGATAAAACGGGACTGGCTCAGCAGAGGTAGACCGCACAGAATAACGACGCATAGAATTATGTCGTGGCTGTAAAATGGGTCCGAAAGAATACGCGATTAACCTTTTTAAAAGAAGGTAATAAGATCAACGAGTTCAAACATTTAGGAAATAGACGTATTGGGATTTTCCCATTTCCCACAAAATAAAATTGCCTTCCCTTAATTTTTAAGTAGGCTACTTTCTCCCATGCTCTTCAGAAATATGACTAAGAAAATAATAATCTGGCTCCTGCCTAAAAATATTCAATACTTGGACTTGGAAGGGATTCCACACTATCCATCCTTTTTCCTAGGCAGTGGTTCCCAACCCCTAGTACGGGGTTTGCGAGACATTCTAAAGGGGTACTTGGAAAAAATAATATTAATACTAAATTTAAAAAAAATGTAGGCCCTAGTTTTCTTCAGTGTTGAAAATAAATTATTTTAAAAAGTAAGTTTTATATCCTAAGTGAATGTTTTCTGAATGCCCCTATTCTACACCACCATTTGGCAAAGAGGGTCAATGCATTGTATTTTGTCTTTTGAGAATTTTCACAAACCTACATTGAACTGGGAAAAAATTTTCCAACCAATGCATGAAACCACTTAAACCAGCTCATTTAAAGAGAACAAAAATTCCAAAATAATAGATAAAGGGATAAACCAATCAAATTTTTTTAAAGAAAATGTGAACGCAGGAAAAGGGTAGGCATATGGTTATCTTGCAGAAGTACACACATAGGGCCTACCTCTGAAAACTCACTCGAGGCTTCATACGAGTTTTCCCTTTTGGTTGCAAAAAAAAAAAACACATACAATTTTGGAGGAATCATTTGTCTATACCTGTAGGCTATGTAGGCCTACGCATGTTCTTTATTTTGTATCAATGAATGTATCATAAAAAAGAAAAATATGTTGGGGTACGTGATAATTTGCTATGCTTTTAGGGGTACTAGGCTGAAAAAGGTTGAGAACCACTGACCTAGGCTATATGGACTTTAAAAACAAGGTCTACAGTATGCTAATAAATACAAATACACTCCAGCTAGGACGTTTGATTTTTTATCTAGCTTACCTGAAGCGTTGATAGCATTTGCTTGTAACAAACGCATACACGGAGTAGAGTTTAAAATATGGCGCCTTTTTTAGAAAGGCAGAGGCGATGTTGGTGGGATTCCGTTTCAAACTCTTTGAGAAGCTCCCCATTCACATTATATATGGTATCCCGTTTCCAAACAAAGAACGTGAACAGAATGGGTGAAGAAGTTCTTCTCCCTTAGAGGATTCATAAAATACTGTAAAAAAAAATTGCAATTAAGTACCCGGTTACCGGTACGTATTTTATTCGGGTAGGAGAAGAGTTCATAGGTTGGCCTATGGTACCTAGTGAAAACTTACTGTCATAATAAGCTCCAATTGGTGAAGAAAACTAACTTCTGAAGTAAGTATTTCTTGAATTGCTTTACATCTCAAGCTATTCTTATGCTCCGTAACCGACTTTGTGTTAAGATCTGAGAGTGGGTGTGAGAACTGTGAAACAAAGAAAGTTGAGAATGCCTAATAAAATATAAAAAACCACTTGGTGTTAATTCAGGGCTTCATGAGCTTCATCAGCACAAGGCCTAGAGGGGAAGGGCGTGCCAACCCGTAGGTCCTGTAGTATGTACCAAATCCTTGCCAAGGGGATTGGGAGGGCTGGAGAGATCCAGCCATAGGCAAGGGGAGGGAAGGGGCAAGTTTCTCACGTTGTCGGCCAGAGATTAGGCTACCTCTACTCGTTTAGCCCAGTGGAGTTCTATTTTTAAAGGAACGCCCTACAAATGGATGTGGCACTGCAACGGTAACATAGGCTTTTAGTTTTACTCAACATCACCCGGTAACTAACGGAAGCTAGGCTATTGCCAGACTATTGTAGAGTGGCCCTTAATCTTCAGTTGCCAACATATTGTTTTTACTTTCACTCCACCAAATGCTACAGGTGCGGTTTAGCCGAGGTACCTACCTAGTTTAACTGGTTCCCACTGGCACTAGAACACCAAAGTTAAGTAAACTCGGGCATGGTCAGGGCCCAGGGGTAGAGTGGGTGACCGCTCTGCCCTGAACTGACACTCATGAGTATATCGCTGGTTAGAGCAGATGGAGGGTTCGAGAGCTAGTGTAACGGCTTCATTCTCCTCGACGTCTGCTCGGCAGTCCGGGTTAGTGGAGGAACTTATGACTAGTGATGGGAATTTTCATGAAAATTTTTTTTGTTGAAAATTTTCATTTTTTTTTTTTTTTTACAATTTCCTCTTTTATTAGATATACAAGTTGATTTTAGGGCCTATATCACAAAATTAGATAAAGTATACAAAATTACAAACACATTTTACAGACCTAATAAAATAGTTCCTTTCCTCCTAGTACATAGGCCTACATTTTAGGCCTACTCAGGGATACAAAGTTGCCAGGGATGGGTATAAAACATGGGCTACTGGTGATAATTGTTTTATTGGTAGTTGTTCATTAACGGGACCCCCTCCAAAAAATGTAAAAATTCAGTAAAGTAAGTAAAAAGTAAGTAAACATTTCATTAGACAATCATAACTACTTCATCTCTCCATCTGAGTTTCAGGAGGTCAGGAAAACACAATTATTTTGAACAAAGCCTAAAAAACATCCATTCCGGCTACATACTTTGCGCCAGGAGTGACACGGCTTACGCCAACATACTCCAACTACAAAACCTTTAACGTCGCTATTTTAAATATAAAGGACTGTGAATGGAAAAATACTTTCGTTTAAAATAGTGACGTTAAAGGTTTTGAAGGTTCATTGGTGTCCGTGAACGTCAATGTCAGCTGCACGGCAACGACTGCTCTCATGTAGGCCTACGCGTTCCAATGGACTGTACTCCCCTGAGTCACGTTGGTGGTGGGTGTTGGTTACGGCATGCCGTCATAATTACTACAGTACTATTCTTACGGCATGGAGCAAACTTTTTCGTTTGGTATGCCCAGTTTTTGATCAGTAGGTAGGGCTAGGCCTACTTTAGATTTAAAATAGCGACGTTAAAGGTTTTGTAGGTAGGCCTACTTTAGATTTAAAATAGGCCCTAGCGATGTTAAAGGTTTTGTACCTAGGTACTTAGATTCAAAATAGCGACGTTAAAAGGGTTTTTGTAGGTACTTTAGATTTAAAATAGCGACGTTAGGCCTAGCCTAGGCCTGCCTAGTGCATGGTCATCCTAGTAGGCACAGGCCTAGACCGTAAGAATTACTATAGGCCTAGGCCTACACTATTCTTACACGCCCTACTTACGCCTGTTGATGAGTCACGTTGATGAGACAACCAATGAAAACACATACCGTAAGAATAATTTCTTGTAATTCTTACGGTATGCCGTAAAAAATTCCTCTGCCTAAAAAGTTGACCGACCCAACCGAAAGAGTGAACTTAGGCCTAGGCCCTACCTATAATGTACATCCAATAAATAATAATGATAAAGTAACGATGATAAAATAGCCCAGGGCCGAGGGGCCTAGGCTTATTGGAGGAAAACTTCGTGCTTCGTCCATAAGCATGCATGCATGTATAAACCGGAATGGAAGTCGGGGAAGAAACCAGTTAAATTTAGGTTAGGAATACCTAGGGGCTACTAGCTAGCTGGACTAGATAGTTATTTACCTTTCATTCTACTTCTTGTTGTGAGAATATTTCGCTCATAAATAACATTTCGAAGCTCCGCACTTAAAGTGAGGTTATTTTGGAGTACTCGGCGCGTACATTGTCATACTTTAACGAAATTTACAAAATTAGGTCTCCTCAAGAACATAAACAATCAAAAGCAAACTGACATTTTCAAAAAGACACTGCCGACCGAGCGAGTGCTAAACTGAGTTGATTTCTTGATACAGAAGGCTGTGGTAGAAAGCAACCAATCAAAAAGCTCACGTTTGCGGGAATATTTAAAACCATTTCGACAACTCTCAGCTAAATATTTAATGCAAGGAAAATAATTTTAATTTTAATTTTATTAAGGACATATATTGTTTATTTCAAACAACAACATAATTTATAGTGTAACTGTAACATAACATAACATTTCTTAACGGCTGCAAATTAGCCCTTCCGCCCGGTGGCAACCACTCACTCCCTCCAGACCTAATTTCTGTCCTCCCCTAAAAACGATCTAAATTCCCTCAAAAAAACCCACTAGCTACAACATCCCCACACAAGTCATTCCACTCCCCAACAGTCCTTTCCAAGAAACCATACCAACCCAGACCCGTTCTAACTACTTGACGCTGGAACTTCCATAAATGATTCCCCCTTCCCTGTAAAGCCCCCCGTAGATTGCAGATGTCCCCCCACCCTTATTTCCCCCTAGCCGCCCGTACATATTGAAACAACCAACCTCCCTTTTTCCCCTCTAATACTCCACCTAACTCCCCTAACATTGCAGGACACTGTCATTTTTTACCTCTCTACATTCCCTTATCATCCTCCCCCTCCCACCCCCAACGTTAATTTCCCGTAACCCTTTTTGTGCCCTACTTTAAACCCTTTCTCTCCCTCCAAAACCTTCCTAGCTTAATGGATCCCATGCCGCCCCCCATACTCCAGGACAGGAGTGGACTAATGGGAAATAATAATTTATTTTGCATTTCTGTTTTTACAATGTTTAAAGACATGTGCCCAAAGGGTTTAGAGTTTTTTTGGGAAATTTTTGATGGGTTTTTGAGTGTTTTTGCCCTTATTTTTGCTAATTAATGTAAATATGGTTCAATGCAAATATGCATTTTCCCCTCAATTTATTAATAGGAAACACTCAGTGGGTGGAATTTTTTTTTTTGGGAAAATTAATCCAGAAAATATTAAAAATCCCTCAGGGGGGGATTTAATTTCTAGTTTAATTTTAAAAAAAAGAGAATAAAGCTTTGAGCAAAAAGTGGTTTTTTGGTCCAATTTTAGCTAAAAGTACACTTTTTTGGCCCAATTTGAGTTTTTGGCAAATACTTAGGAGAAAAATATGGTGATATTTAATATTTTTTTGTAAAAATTTATTAAAAAAAATATATAACTTTTTTATTTAGAGTTACCCAAACCCCTAAGGGTGTGTTAATAGTCCAAGTCCGGTAGGCCAAGTCAATAATGTTAAAGGCCCCAATCCCTAAGTAGACTACCTGGGGAAAAATGCAACCCCAAAATTGGGTTTTGGGGGATTGGGTTTTTAAAGTATTTGTTTATTAAAAATTTTACAAACTAAAAAACCCAATTTACCTATAAAAAAAACAAAATAAAAATTTCCTTTTTTTTTTTTTTTTTTTTCCCGGGGTTTTTTTTTTTCGGCCCCCAAATTTTTCGACTTAAAGAATGGACCTTTTATTGACTTTTCGACGACAAGCCTGAAGATTTAGTACCTAAAACCTTGTAACTGGACTTAAAATTTGGGGCCCGATTTTGGGCCTGGGCCGCCCTTTTAATAATTTTAACAACCCATATATGGCATTATAGGACTGATTTCTATCAATTTTTTTTATCAAACATCTATCTCTCTAAAGGTAAAAAAAGGAAAAAAAAAAATTTTTTATTGAAAAAAAAAAGATACTACTAACATAGATACTAAATACCCTTGTCAATTTGATAAGGAAGTTTCTTGAAAAGTCTATCTAAAGGACCCGGAAAGGTGTAACCGTGTTTTTGCCCGGAATAAGAGCAGAACAAAATGTAATGAAGTAAGGGTCAAAAAAGGTACTTTTTTTATATTGCATCCCAAAAAATCGTTTTTAAGATAGATTTTTCAAATTAGGTAAATAGGTAAAATAAAAATAAAATAATTTAAAAATAATAGTGAAAAGAGGGGCTGGTTGGGGTAAGCTTAAAGATAGATGAAATATGAAAATGATTGACAAATATTCACGTGTATCAAATTCTTTAGATGAGAGTAGCTGTGTGCATAATGTAGTATATAGACTCTAATACCATATTTTTCAGTTTTTCATAAAACAGATTCGACTCTTGTAGGTGTTGTTGTAGCTATGGATGGATGGCAGCGATGTTGGTGGTGCGTCGGTTACTCTCGGTTCAATCACAGTACTCATCTAGGCTAGATAGAGTAAACGAGGAGAATGTACTGCAGTATTTTTATGTAGGACTCCGCCTATGCAGTAATAACTCCAGAAGGGATAAACTTTAATTTCAATTTGTGTACTTTTATGCATCCTATGTAAGAACGCATTTTTCTTTTCAGGAATTTTTGTGGGAACGCGTTCCTTTCTTAGATGACGTCAAATAACGTCAAAGTTACTATTTCATAGGAACTTGGAACAAATTTAACGTTCCTTTAAACAAGTTTCTTTTGCCGTTGTAATCCCGTTGAATTCAATTACTCGATATCGTAAACTGCAGTATGAAAAATATCTCGCGTTTTCGAAAATAGCTCAACCGTCGTCAGATGGCCTGGGACTCACTTTAATAAATAAAATAATGATAAATTAACTCCCATCACATTTATTATTATTTTAATCAGTGATGGACCGATGGTATATGGAACGTCAAAGGATTAAGTTCCTTTTGAGGAACGAGGAACGTCTCAGTTCCTATTTTCAGGGACCATGCCCAAGACTGGCTGCGACCCTTTTTCCATAAAATTGACCAAAAAAATGTTTTAAAAACTTAATTCATATTTCATATTAGTACAGAGAAATAACCCATATATTTGTTTAATAAGAGTATTTTGATATTCTGGTCAATACGGGACTAAATTTATCCTAATTTTGATCGATCAAAATATACAAATATCAATTACCATATTAGTCAAAAAGAATTGCAATTATTCATAGTAGAAAAGAAGCATTGAACGGCAACACTATTGCCATGCGTTATGGAATGCCTTATTCTCACATAAACTAAGCTTGTGGCATTGCACGCAGGGAAGCTTGGGTCCATAAGAGGAAAATAATTAGGTTGCACAAGCTTTTGTCTTGAATCTTGACATTTTTTAGCTATATCAATAATATAATTCATTACAAATTTGCCAATAAGGCATGGAGATATTACAAACTATATATAGATAACATGAGATACTATCATTTATAGTATAGTAATATGTTTATAGGTAGTATTCATTTCCACGTGTACAATTTTGGAGTTGAAGTTTAGTGAGAGTTGGAAACCGAGGTGTATCCTTGGGAGCTGAGGCAAGAGTGCAACTGTGGGGAGACAGAGAAGAGTGGAATAAAATGGTGTAGGTAGAGGCAGGAGGAAGAATGTGTCACAAGCTTAGTACCTAATCAAGAGTTTCAAGCAGGGCATCAAACAAAAATTATTTCTATTTTGGTTCAGTGTTCATTTTGGTTTGCTCCCAAAAAAATTTTGGTTTCCCTTCAAACCGGGTTTTGTTTACATTTTAAGTAAAAATATACAAATCAAAATACATAAAGAGTATTTTTTAAACATAAACAAAAATATTAAAATGAAATGACGCGCAGCGTGCTGCACTTTCCCCCCCTAATGATTTTTTTAAAATCGGGAATT
>JAMZAV010006039.1:0-26794 GCA_024449915.1 Sweltsa coloradensis | reverse complement strand
GACACATTTTTATCTAGGTCTCGATCTTATACACAACATATTTACCTCGAAAGATTCGCTTTTCTAAAATCTAATTCGAAAAAAGCGAGGCTCAGTCCAGTAGGCGTACTCGAGGCTCCCTGTCACCTCCACCCATGGCTAGGGCTGTGCAAATTAGTAATATTGCCGGAATGCATAAATATCTCCGCCAGTCACTTATCAGCCGATTACAACGAATAGTGGTGCGCGCAGCGAGGGCCTTCCAAGTTACCTAGGTATCCGCGTAATGTTCGGCTCTCGTCAGTGTTGGTGACGTCACTCATTACGGCTCGACACAGACGAAATTTGAGCGCTTATTAATGACGAATCACTTACTGCCGCGTGCCGCCGCTGCGCGCTGACGAGTGAAAGACTGACCGGCGGCGGCAGTAGCCTAATTGAGCGGAATTTGAGACGAAAAACAGGCAAACGAGTACCCGACGACTCATTTCATTACCCGGGTACCCGTTCACAGCCCTACCCATGGCACCAAATCCTACATTGTTGACTTTCACTTTTCATTCATAGGCTAGTAGGTCTATGGATGTAGGCCTAGGCCTATGACTGCGACACAATTTGTCTGTAGCATTGACAATACACGACAAGTCAGAATAAAAGGTCACTGGTCAAAACTGTCAAATAGCACACAAGACTTTTGTAGGCATACCTACGGTCATGTAAGCCTAGCATCTAGGCATAAAGTTGAAGTGGGTTAACGGTAGGTCACAGGCATAATGCATTGTACGCCCTAGAAATTTAGGAACTTTTCGGTTGGGGGGCAAAATCAAATAGGCCTACATGAAAACAAAAACAAACAAAAAACTGTAAAACCTTTACGTTACGTTGCTAATTTAAGTATAAAGGAATTTCGATTTCAACCGTTAAGGTATTTTGTTTAAAATAGCAAGTTTAGACCAGGTCTAGGCAATAATAATAAAGACTGAATTGAATTGAACCAGTAGGCCTAGGCCATAGCCTAGTCTAGGCTACTAGGTAGACCTAACCTAAAAATACATGAATAGGCCCTCGGCTAGGCCAAGCCTATTGCACAGTAATAAGCAGACCCAAGGCCTCAATTTAGGCAGGTAAAGATAGTTTGTACATAAATTGTTTGCCCAACCATTTCATTACATTTACTTAGGTAGGCTTAGGCCCTCTGGGCCTAGACCCTCTAGGCCTAGCCTACATCACACAAACAATGAATTATTCTAGAATGTAACTAGGGCTAGGGCTAGGCCTTTTAATCCTGTCAAATAAGAATTTTTGGAGGAAAAAATTGCGATGTCGCTGAATTTTTGCAGAGACCTTCCTTAAATGATACTTATCAACATACTAAAACTCCCCTACAATCGGACTGGAGCTTCGGCCGCCATATTGGAAAATGGCGGCCAAAAAGTGTTTGTTATCGAATATCTCCAAATTTGTTTGAGATAGACAAAATATCTCAGTGGGAAGAAATATTCCCCATTTATTTCCCTACAAAACATGGGTCTTCTATAATTTTGGTAGTGTCAACGGTTACGTCACAAAATCGTAGGTTTATATGTTTGCTTATTGGTGTACCAGCTTATTTCCAAATTTTCACGCCCCGCATTAAAAAATGCCTAGTAAATGCCGTAAGTATACGATTTAAATACAAAAGGACTTTTGTACGGGGTTCATGAAAGCTTCCATTAGTATTTTAAAAAATCAGTTCTGCAAAATCGGATTTTGGATTTACCTGGAATTTGGGTTTTCTCATTGTTGGCATTTCCTAAAAAATGACATATTTTACTGTCCATTATTAAGCACTAAATAGCATTGGAGCAAAAATTCTTTCTACGTACATTGAAATGACTTAAATAATGATCCGATTACAACCAAAGTTTAAATCCAATATGGCTGCTAATTCCTAATATTCACAATATGAATACTGTTTTCGTGCTGTTTTTACACTCTTTTTGTTACATAATTCACTTTGATGTTGTGGATATTAGGAATTAGCAGCCATATTGGATTTAAACTTTGGTTGTAATCGGATCATTATTTGAGTCATTTCAATGTGCGTAGAAAGAATTTTTCCTCCAATGCTATTTAGTGCTTAATAATGGACAGTCAAAAAGGGCATTTTTTAGGAAATTCCAACAATGGTAAAACCCAAATTCCTGGTAAATGCAAAATTCTATTTCGCAGACCTGATTTTTTAACTACTAATGGAAGCTTTCATGAACCCCGTACAAAAGTCCTTTGTATTCAAATCGATTTCTTACGGATTTACTGGGCATTGTTTGATGCTGGGCGTGAAAATTTGTAAATAAGCTGGTACTCCAATGAGCAACATTTAAACCACGAATTTGTGACGTAACCGTTGCCCCTACCAAAACTATAGAAGACATCGTTTTGTAGGGAATTTAATGTGGATTATTTTTACCATTGAGATATTTTGTCTATCTCAAACCAATTTGGAGATATTCGATAACAAACACCTTTTGGCCGCCATTTTCCAATATGGCGGCCGAAGCTCCAGTCCGATTGTAGGGGAGTTTTAGTATGTTGTTTAGTATTTTATAAGGAAGGTCTCTGCAAAAATTCAGCGACATCGCAATTTTTTCCTCCAAGCGTCAATATACGATCTTATTTGACAGGATTATTTGTGTATTATCAAATTCAATGGCCTAGGTAGGCTAGGCCTAGGCTACTAGCCCTACCAAACTTACCTTCATGGGCCAAAGTCTGAATAATAAGACCTGGTTTAGGGCTGGCCCTAGGCCTAGGTGGGACAGGGGATGTTTTTTTACACAAGCTGGCCCTAGCTAGGTCAAAAAACGTTGATAAAAATGCCCTATTTTGGTGAGGCCTAGTAGGCTACCCAATCCCTATTCAAGGCCCTAGCCAAATGCCCTAAAAGGATTGGATACACAAAGCCTATTTAGGCCTAGGCCTAGGGCCTAGCTTAGGCTAAAGTTACGGCTAACGTCAATGGAAGGGCTGGCCCTCACTTTCTTATGATATACAACAGTTAACATATTTCATGAAGGCCTTCGGGGATTAAACCGAAAAAAACTTCTTAAAGGTTCAAGGGTTTAAATAAATCTAATTTTTTCTTGGGGTGACTGTAAAGGCGGCCCCCTTTGGCTTTCTTTTAATTGCCTTGGTAGTTCAAACACAGCTTTAAAAACCTATTGACATGAAACTTGCACAAATGTATTTTAATCGTTAATTAAATTTAAAAATTTTTGAAAATGCCTCCAAGGCTGACTTACACACAAGCTCCCTAGTATATCCAAAGTTGATACGTGTTGCTCTTTTGCCCAAACATACCAAATTTAATTTAAAAGGCCGGGGCATCCAAAGGGGATGGGTTTTTGAATCATTTTTATTTTTTTCCCGTGGACATGAAAGAAAGGAAAAAAGTTTAATTCATGGGGGTTCCTTTTCAGTACTGTCTTGACTGTTGTTTCCAATTGATTCTGTTGCCTGTTGGTTCCTTGTGAACCCATTGCATCCTGTTGAATCCCGTTGGTCATTTTCATCCTGTTGAATAAAACCGATTTTTTGGTTATGTAGAATCCCGTTGGTTCTTTTTCAATCCTGATGAACCGTTGTTCAATGATCAGGTTGGTTCAGTTGAATCCCATTGGTTCATTTTAAATTTTTATATTGATCCGATTGGTTCCTGTTGATTGTTGAATCCCGTTGGTTCATTTTCAATCCTTTTGAAACCGATTGGTTCCCTTTGAATCCGTTGGTTCATTTTTAATCCTGTTGAAACCAATTGGTTTCAATTAAATGACGTTGGTTCATTTGAACCCTTGTTCATTTTCATTCCCTATTGAAACCGATTGGTTCCATTAAATTCCGTGGTTCCATTTTAATCCGTTGAATCTAGGGATGGATCCCGTTGAATACAGTTCGTTACATTTGTGTACGAAAAACATTTAAACCAGGTTGGAAACAGTTTGCCCGTTATACATTTCGTTACATTTGTGTACGAACACATTTAAACCAGGTTGTTTAGGGTTTTCCCGTTGAATCCAGTTGATTACATTTTGTGTACGAACACCATTTTAAACCAGGTTGGTAACAGTTCCCGTTAAATACAGTTCGTTCTTTGTGTACGAACACATTTAATCAAGTGGTTAAGGTTTTCCCGTTGAATACAGTTGGTTATTTGTGTACGAACCATTTAAAACCAGGTTGGTAACGGTTCCGTTGAATCCATTTTGATTACATTTGTGTACGAACACATTTAAACCAGGTTGGTTAAGGTTTCCCTTGAATACAGTTGGTTACATTTGTGTACGAACACATTTAAACCAGGTTGGTTACGGTTCCCGTTGAATACATTTGGGTTTTACATTTGTGTACGACACATTTAAACCAGGGTTGGTAACGGTTCCCGTTGAATCCAGTTGATTACATTTGTGTAACGAACACATTTAAACCAGGTTGGTTACGGTTCCCTTTGAATACAGTTGGTTTACATTTGTGTACGAACATTTAAACCAGGTTGGTTACGCCTGTTGAATACAGTTGATTACATTTGTGTACGAACACATTTAAACCAGGTTGGTAACAGTTCCCGTTGAATCAGTTGGTTACATTTGTTTAACGAACACATTTTAAACCCAGGTTGGTTAGGTTTCCGTGAATACAGTTGGTTACATTTGTGTACACACACATTTGAATCAGACTGGTTACAGTTCCCATTGACTACTTTTAAACCCTTTTGGGTTAAAAACTGAGTTCCTGTTGACAACGGCGAACACATTTGAATGCAGTTGAACACAGTTGAATACATGCAAGTATTCAACTGATTAAAACGGGAATTTTTGGGCAGGGAGGGCATAACTGCTAAATAAAACGTCGCTTGGCTCTTAAAGTATATCCCCCTTTTTTGGGTGTAAAAAGGTTTTGGGCAGGCTTTTTACAATTTTTGTATGTGGGGATCTAAATACACCGCAGCTCACATAAGAAAAGGTGACCCAGACGTACCGGTTTGACCGGTACATAACTTTTTTCGAACACTGTCCGGGTTTCCCCCGAGAGCCCTCTTTAAAAATGACTTTATTTGTACCATTTTTGAATTTTTTGGTGAGAAAGTGTCCTGGTATTTTTCTTAACTATACCGTGCTAAAGGATAATGTTTCATTTAAAAAAGTACACTCCTCTGATTAATACAATAGTGAGACAATAATTAATATTTCTTCCACTTCCAAAAAGATATTAATTTTCTCTAGGCCGGTGTGCGAGTTTATTAATGATTTTGGGGGGTGCCGGTCGGGGGCACGTTGTGAAAAACGAAAAAATCGTTTGCCTATATTTTTTTGGCGCTACCTTACTGCCCATGCCTACGCACTACTACTCTACTACTACTATATACTACTACTACTACTACTACACTACAAATACTACACTTACTACTAACTCTACTACTTACAAACTGCTGTACGCTTATTGCTTATTTTTTTGGCGCTGACTATTTTAGCCTAGTAACCTGAGTCTTTTGATACAAAATTTATATTATTTTGGAAGTTTTTACTTTTTTTGGGCATAAAAAAAAAATTTCGTCATCTTATGTTTGTTTAAACATTTTCAAGAAATACACTTCTGAATATCTAGCCGCCAAATATTTTTGCTTGATGCTTGATCATTAAAATGATTTGGAGAGATTACATTTTTAAATGAATTAATGTTACTCTGTCTTCACGTTTGGTGCCTACATTTAGACGAACATCAAAAAAATAAAAAAATTGTATATATTGAAAAATAATAAATATAGTAAAAAGAAAAATAGTGATTTTTTTAAAAAATTAAACGAATACTCGACCAAATTTGGACTCGATGCTCGAGTTATTTTAAGTCCGTTTGGGGCTCGACTCGAACTCAAATCCCGGGACTCGCACTAGGGCCAAAAATAATTTTTTCAGTTGAATTAATAGAGGTTATAACATTTACCAAATTTTTTTTACTTTGTAAATAATTTCCCTACATTATTAAAATTGTGTATCCCTTTACTATCTGTAGGGGTGTGTGTTCTTTGCGCAATTGTCAAATCGTTTAATCGTTTTGGTAACATTTTATTAAAATTACTTGAAATTGAAAAAGTCTTTTCCCCAATATAAAAACTACTTTGAAAAAAATGTTTGATTTCACGTTAAAAAAAAATCGCTTAATTTTATGTTACCGAGTTTGTTGAAATTTTCACCCATATGGGACAATATTGAAGAAGCTTTTTAACTTGTCAAAAAATTTCCCCCAATATATCGACTGGCGCTCCCTTTCCCCCTGAAAAGACTATTATTTGGGTTCCAAGAAACGGTAACTGCGGAACTCCTGGAAAACTACATCATGCCCCCGTCCGTCTGAATGGAAACACTGCAGAAAGACGGTGCCGCACCGCTTCGTTTGCAAGGACGCCATTTCGTTGAGATGTTCCTCCTACGGCAATGACAAAAAACCCCGTCGCGAATGTGAGATCTTTGAGTAGGGAACCTTTGGTTTATATACTAAATGGTATATGGCAAGAACAGGGCAGTGGGAAGGAACTATAGCTAAAAAAATGGTCCAGACTGTGAGACATCGCCCTGTGTATTTTTCCGTGCAAAAGGGACCTCCCCACACCATGAAAGATTCTAGGTTCTATGGCTTCCTCGTCATAATATACTATTTCATCATATCTATTTTGCTGTATACCCATAAACTCTAGTGGTTATGTCTTTCCCAAAATGTTTTTTTTCTCTCTTAGTCTGTCTTTATTTCTGACAAAAATACGCTTGAACTCGGTGTTTAAACCTTTCCACAAAAAAAAAAAGGCCCCTTTTTGGTTTTTAAAAAAAAAGACCGTTTTTTTGGGTTGCTCCTTGGCGTTGGTATGGGGCTTTTAATTACTATCAACCACTTTGAAAAAGAAAAAATACATTTCTTGACAACGTTTTTTAATGTGTTTCCCTGCATTTTTTTATTTTTTAGTGTTTCCTTTTTTTAAAATTTTAAGTTTTTTGGGTTTTTGTTGGGTTTTAGATATTTGGGTTTGGTGACGCCTTTTGCACAAAAATCTTGATTGATTTACTAAATATATGTCCTATTTTTTTTTTAATCTTTTCATTTTTTTGGTGACATAAGCAAGCCCCCTACAAAATAAGACAGTTTTGATTTGGTTGATAGTACCTAGGGGCTGGTTTAAAATTTTTTGGTGGAAAAAGATTGGTAAATTTTAACAAGCAAACCATGTGCTAAATAAGAGACTTTTTGAACAGGAAAATTGTTAAAATAAAACATTTTGGACAATTCACTGTTTTTTTTTTATAACAAATAAATTAAATTCATAGTCAACAATATCCAACGTTTTTTATTTCAAACTGTTTAAATATCATAAATTGTGTTAGGATTATCTTTAAAAATGAAAAAAAAATTGCACAAAAAAAAAAAAAATAAAAAATTCCAAACTTGAAAATTTTGTGTTTTTTTTTTTTTTTTTTTAAATTTTTTCACAAAAAATAATTTTTTTCTCAATATCCCCACCATTGAGCCAGAAACCCCAAAATTTTTTTACTTTGATCTTCTCCGCCATTTGTAAAAAAATTTTTAGTATTAAATTTTCGGCAAATAAATAAAAAAACTTCCCTGATTTCGTGCTTTAAATAATATTGGCCATTATGACAATCAATAACGCTAATCAATGGTTTTTATGCAAAATGGAGTAATGCATAAAATTTAAAGGGTGTATTTTGTATTTTTAACTTAAAATCGTGGTCTCAGTGATATGATAAGTTTACGAACCTTTCATTAAACATTGGGAAAAATCGCATTTTTTTCTTATTATTATTATTTGCATTATTACCGTAATACCTAATAAAGGGAGTGTGCCGTTTTTCTCAAATGAAAAAAATAATATACTTCAAAAGTAAAACCTCCCTCAATATTTTTTACACTAAACCCCATTAACTTAAAGTAAAACCCCTTTTCCCATTTAAAGCACTATTTTCCTTATGGTTTCCCGAAAAAAAACTTCCTTTGCCTGGGTTACGTCGCGGGCGCTGCACCGAACTCGGGGGGGTAATAAAAACGATGCTTAAGTTCACGTTCCAGAGTTTGACCACGGGCAAAGTTTTAGCCAAAAAATCAGGCTAAATAGCAAAGCAAAAAATTTTTTTTTGTAATCAAAAAAATAAATGCATTTAAATTGAACTAAGTGCGGTAAAAAATTTTTTCTGTAATTTTTGAAAATTTTTTATAAATTTTTGACTCTTAAATACATATTTTGTATTTGTTTGCAAATACAATAGATGTTGTTAATTACAACTTGTAGCCAATTTCAAGACTCTAACCCATAAAAAGCCAAAAATCAGATATTTAAAGGTGTTTTAGTTTTTTTTTTACAAATTTTTCGTTTTTTTCTTTTGTTTTGACCAACTTCCGGTGAACTAATTTTTGGCCTAATTTTCGGAGATTGTCATAGTGTTGAGAACATATTCTGAAATTTGAGCCTGTTGTGCGAAAAAAAAAACAAATTCTACAGTTGAAGACTCCCAACCACCGTCCTATTTTTTTCTTCCGATTCTTTTTTAAAGTATTCGAAAAGTTAGTTCACAAAAAAACTACAATCTGTTGAAGCAGTATTTTACCCTACCCAAAAATGGATTTGTGCGGCGACTTAACGTAACTAAACTTTTCGAAAACTATACCGAAACCCGTCACAAAATTTCAAAGAGGGGACAAGGGATGCCTTTAACCCGCTTTTAGAAGGCTTTTGACAGCGTGGATCACAGATTATCCTCTTGAAAATTTAGGGCTACGGAATCACTGGGCAACTTCACAAAACTTTGACCAGCTACCTTTCACCGAACCCAGTCCGTGGGCCCCCCCGGGTGAAGGGGAATCAAAAAACGGGAAACTGTCACTTTCCCGGTGCCCCAGGGGGCAATTCTGGGGGCCCCCCCCCCCCCCATTTTTTTCCCTTTATGTCAACGACATTCCCACGTTTTTTTATATTCAAAATGTTTTTAAAGATGCCCGACGACCTCAAATTTACAAAACTATTCTAGCCACTTGACTGTGTTCACCTACAAATGGGGTTTGGGGTAGTTTGTCGAAATGGTATTCAATTGAACTTACTTTAAAGTTACAAAGTGCAGTAGTATTACCTTTTTGAAAAAAAAAACGATTTATTCTAATTTCAAATCAATAGAACAACTAAATAAATGTAAGCTCGATCAGGGGCCTTGTGTAGTATGGCGATTGTTTTTTTTTTAACAAACACTTTTAATCAAATTTCCCAAAAAACGACAAACTTTTGGGCTGATAAGACGAAAAATGTTTAAAAGAATTTTCTTTTCAAACAACAAGGCTCTCTTTGTTACTTTGTAGACCCCCCAAATAAAAACCTGGGGTAATTTTGGAATCCCCTACCAGGTAACAAAGTGGAAAAATTAAAAAAAATCAAGGGGAATTTTTTAAGTTTTTGGGGCATTACAACAAAAAGAATACCACAGACGCGACTAAAAACGCCTTGCAAAACTTGTAAATTAACTCCATGATGACAGGCGACGTACATTTACAGATCTTTCTCTACAACTGATCAACAACTTTTTTGATACGAACCTAATAGAGCAAGTTAAATTCACGTACCACCCAGAACAACAAGGAACCCTTCCACTTTCTATGTAATAAAAGCAGGATCAAGGTACATCAAAACAGCTGGTCCTAAACAGGGTACAAAACACTTACAACAAATAGCCATCACTAAACAACAGTATTGATATATTTAGCAACAATCTTACGAAGTTTAAACTAGCCATACTTGATGTTTATTGTACCCGAAATAAATGTATAAACAAAAATGTAAACACACACACACACACACACACACCCCACCCGACACACACACACACACACACACACAAAACACATCCTCCTGTCACACATAACAGAAGAAAACTTTCCAACGTCCCACCTTCTACCAATCATTTTCTAAAGCCCGTGGTCTGAAATGAATTTGCTCCCGAAACGAACCCCAAACTCATCCCAAGCACTTCAAAACTACCACCCCTGGGGAACGTGCTCATGCCCGAAATCGTTATGCCCGAATGGAAAACTCGCTGGTGTCACTTTCCTCCGGAGATTTCTTTAACTGCGACGGTGTGTGGAGGGCCTTCGAGAGTTTCACATTCCCACCAATATCAGTCTCTCTACGAAGACGTCTGTGTCTAAATATACAACAAATACAAAACTCCATCAAAGATACTTTCCCAAACCTATCAAATTCCATTTCAAACTCCCAACAGGACTCGCATACAAAAGCCTCCTGACAAATAAACTCGAAACCTTCCCACCAAAAGACAATAGAAATATATATCAAGAAAGCCTGGCAAGACTGATGCACGCACCGACTATAACTGGGAAGTGTGTGTGGGTCGACGCTACAGTAAATTGGAAATCACTTCAGACTCCACTAATATGCAGCAAAGATTGCGACATAGTATGGCGTCTTCTCCACGATAGACTGCTAAAACCAGAACGCATGCACAAATGGAAAAAAGAGACTCTCCCACATGTCCTTTCTGTGATGAAAACGGATCAGCATTTCACTCCATATACGAGTGCCAATCATTATCCAGTTGGCAACTCGTTACACTGTTGATTCAGCGAATTATAAGTAAATCATGGATTACCACGTGTCACTCTCGTTGGTCTCTTTTCCCAAAGACGTCAACACATCAGCCTGAATCCCTAGCGAACTATTTAATAACACTAACCATAGCAACAATCTACGACTACAATATTACTACCTAGTTGACGGACAACCCATACCAGATTTCCACCCAAACTCTCGTTCTGGAACTGAAAAAACGAATTTTTCCGAATTCGATATAATATTGGAAGAAACACATATACAAGTTTTTCGTAATTTTTGGTGTATGAAAGAAGTGTTTTTGTACAGTCAACACACTGACACTGTCCCCGAAACCCATTACTACAATAATCTCTGCAATCATTTTCCACCCCCCACTTCCACCTTAAAAAAGGGGGGGGGGAGCAAACAGAAGAAAAGAAGTTAAAAAAGAACAAGAAACTGAAACAAATAGAACTATAAAAATCCAAAATGTGTTATTTAATTATTAATTTTATTTAAAAAAGTGATTCTACATAAACGTTTCACAACAAGAACAAAGAAAGACAAAGATTATTTAACAGTTTAATTTTAACCTTTTGTTTTTGGTTATTTGTTTTTTTTGTTTTTCCTGTACATGATTGTGTATTTTTGCAACTGACATAGATGTATTTTTTACCATTTGATGTAAAATATTTTATATTTTTCATAAAAAAACAGATCTTAAAAAAAAAAAAAAAAAAAAACACACACAAAACACCACACACACACACACACACACCACACACTACACACACCACCACACACACACACACACACACACACACACACACCACACACACTCACACACACTCACCCTCACACACATACACACACAAGAACGGAATGAGTGCCATTTGAGTGGAGATACTCAGTTGCTTCGCTCCCTCGTCTAATAATCAATCTATGACATCCAGTACGCGTATTCCTAAATTAATTCATTGATTTTGAATGAAAAATTTGTGAAATTACCGTAATACCCTTTTTTTACTACAATTTAGAAATTAAAAATGCCCCGCCGAATGCGAGAGACCCGCGGGTTCAAATCACGGTCGGAGCGGACTTTTTTAATATAATTGTAGTAAATAAAAACAATTACACCTACGGGAGTGGTTCCCGTCCAACCAAATCGAGAAATAAACCCTCGCTCATCCTGCATGTTTGGTGGTCAGTTCAAAGGCAACAGATATTCGTTGCTGTACTGTTCCTTCCATTCAGATGTATAAGGAAAACAACAATTCAGAGATTAAAATGTACCCGCCCCTGATGGTTAGTGGTTAAGAGAGTATAGGACATGCGTTTTAGGAAAATTGCTGTTCGCTCGGCCAACTGACACCACAGGTGTCTGAAATTTGAACATATGTGTCACAAAGTGGAATTATAGGGCTCTGCAGTAACACATTTTTAAATTTTTTGTTTTTAAAATAATTTAAAAAAAATTAAATTAATTTTCACGAATTGTGGTTTTGCAAAAAAAACTCCAAAATTGACCATAATCGTGATTTTTTCTGACTGATTAATTTCAAAATTTGGAAAATCTATGACCACCATGGATGCTTTTTGACAAATTTGCAAAGTTTCATATACGTCGTATGCATCTTGGCCGAGCGAATAGCTATTTGCTAACAGCCAAATGTGTCCCATTCCGAATGCGGGAGACCCGGGTTCAAATCCCGGTCGGGGAGGACTTTTTTCATTTCTAATTTGTTGTAAATAAAACAATTACTCCTACGGGAGTGTTTCCCGACCCAACCAAATCGAGACATACACCGTAATATCGTGTGGTAACATTCTTTAATTTTTTCAACTTTGGCCATTTATTCCTTTTGAACTGATTTTTAAACCAAATTTGCATACCGTATAAACGTTTAAATCAATGTGAACGAGCAGGTTAATTCGTTTTTAAAAATTGGTGGGAATTTTTCCCAAAAATTTTTAAAACCATGTTTTTGGGTTTCACGTATTTTCACGTTTTTGGACTTATGTCTCGCAATGGATCTTTAAGGCTTTTTTTCAACCAAGTGTGGATATCAATATAAAATTACTTTACTAACATTCACGCACAATTGGGTTATGAATGGTTTTTGACCTCTTTCATTCATTCTCAAAAAAAATTCCTTAAAAGGGAACTCGTTCCACCCCAATATGAAAATTATAGGGACCATGTGAAAGGGTTTTCGATTTAAAGCCATCAGATTGATTGTTTCTTCGAGCTTTGGAAATTGAAAAGTTACATCTGTAGAGTTTGATCACTTTTCAATAATGATTAGTAATTTGTCTCTCAAGGATTGTTTATTATATTTTGTCACCATTAATTTTGGGAATGTCATTTGCTTTCCGTTTTTAATTTGTCATTTCAAAAAAAAGTAGTATATATAAAAAGTAGTAGAAGTGGGGAGAAGTATAGTGCGTTTACTCGCGAGTTGAACACATTGTTCTCTCCGAGAGCAGAGTTCTTTTGTATGTCAGCTAATTGAATTTATACAATTTCAGATTCCGAGGAGCAACACGCCCGATGATTGACAATAGGATTAGACTAGGAAGTCATAAAAAATATAAAATAAAGTATAGTGATAAATAAGTTTTATCCAATACAATCATTAACTCTTGAAATCATTATTAAAAATTAAAAAAAAATGCTATTACAAAAAATGTATGATTTTTTGTAAGTTTATCCACTTTGAACGAAAAAAATCGGCCTTTATTTACGGTTTTTTAAGTATTTTGAACCGTAAATGATATCCGATTTTTTTCATTCAAAGTGGATAAAACTTACAAAACATCATACTTTTTTGTAGTAGCACTTGATTTTTTTATTTTTAATAATGATTTCAAGAGTTAATGATTGTATTGGATAAACTTATTTATTACTTTATGAAGAAATATTTTTATGACATCCTTCAGTCTAATCTTATTCTCAATCTTCGGGGTTGTTTGCTCCTCGGTATCTAAAATTGTATAGAAATCAATTAGCTGACATACAAAAGAACTCCGCTCTCGAAAAGAACAATGTGTTCTACTGCGAGGGAAACGCACTATAGGTAGTAGACATGCATCGTATCTTCATTATTTGAATCACTGCGACGCTTCAAAACGCCACTTGCAGAGCACTGAAGTATGTTTTGTGATTGACTCGCCAACAAAAATATATCCGCATCCGCGGGAGTGAGTTTACCATCTGGTCGTGTAGGGGCCAACGCATAGGCCTATATCCACCTTGTTTTCTCAGCCATCGTGACTATTTCTGTGCCAAAACCTCTTTCAGACTAAAATCTCCAATAATTGTCAACATTTTATTTTTTTCCACAGCAGTGTGGCGCGAAGGAAAGGGCGTGACATCATTCTCCCTGGGGGGCGGTGTTCTTTGTGTTTGGGTCGATACACAATGTTCATGTCCTTGTATGACTCCTGGCGCCCAACCACAAGTCACACGCCCGCCATATTGGCGCCTGCCCTATCAAGTCTCGATCTTTAATTCATAACAGGTGTAGAATCATGGCGTCTTCAACTAATGGCACCAGATAGCAGAGTTTAAATTTGTAATTAGAAGCGGAGTCTTGGCAGTTATCGCGTAATGAATGCGATTGATTCTAGAACTGGAAACCCCAGAAATGGTTAGTGTTTTTAATCGTGTAAAGTGTATAAACGAGTCACGATCATGTCGATCTAAAAAGAATTATAAGGTAAAAAACAACACTGACAAGCCGCAAGTAAGCCAAACTGCACAAAAACCCAAAACTCTTCTGAAAGTAAGAACCGATGACTTAATAAATTCCCCCCTGGGTTATTATAAAACCGTCTTTGCATGAAAGCTGATGACAATATTGTTTTTTTTTTTGGCATTTTAAAAAGGTCTTTTGCATGAAGGATAATCACACGATAAAAGTGGGAGTGGCTGTTGTAAAGCGGTCTTTAAAGAGAGGCTGATGCCCTAATAAAAAATGAGTGTTGTGAAAGGGAAGACATGATAATAGTGGGTGATTTAAAGCGGCCATTGCATGAAAGCTGATGATAACATGATACTGTAACTGTTGTCAAGTGGTCTTTACAAATCTTAACACTTTCACAACTATTTACTTAACTTTGAAATAAATGGATGATGCGAGCAAAAAATTTTTATTTTAAAGACAATGAGAACATTTATTTCAAAGACAAGAATTAAAATAGAATGATTTAAGTAAGAGTTTCAATTCTTTGGTATAGATACTTGTTATTTTTGGTTAATAGCATCGTTTGGGTGACTTTCCGCGAAAGATTGATTACTCCCTGATTTGCTGTCCTGATTTTTGGCAAACCTCATATTCGTTTGAGTGGGATCGTCTAATAAATCAGTTTTTTTCTTTTCGTTTTTCTTTTTAATGTTTTTTTTTTCTTCTTTTTTCTTTCTTTTCTTTCTTTCTTTCTTTCTTTCTTTCTTTCTTTCTTTCTTTCTTTTTTTTCCTTTCCTTTTTTCTTTTTTCTTTTATTTTCTTTTTCTTTTCTTTTCATTCCCCACCCCCTTTTTTATATATTCGATTCATTCATAAATTGCATTTAATATCCTTTCTATTTGTTATCAAATTTGTTGTGTATTTAAGGCATTGTTGTAATATTACTATTTCAAATATTTACTTAAATGTAGTTCATTGTTGTATCTGCATTATTTAGTTGTCCTCCTTTGTAAATCAGTTTTTATAACTGAATAGGATAGACGTTAAATAAATAAATAAATAAATAAATAAATAAATAAATAAATAAATAAATAAATAAATAAATAAATAAATAAATAAATAAATAAATAAATAAATAAATAAATAAATAAATAGACAGCAAACAGTATTATCTATTTATCTTCGAATATGTTATGTTTGAAATAAACTTGTTGCAATTTAAAAAATAACATTCAATAAACGCGGGCGATGTGTTAACTCTGTAGTTTGGGAAGTGAGAAACTAAAATTCAATTGAATCGCAATATTATTAACTCTACAATAATGTTATTGATCGGTATCTCTCTTTAAATAGTTATAATGTTTACTTATCTTTGATGTATTATTAATTTTAGTTTGAGAAAACAAAACTTATTTTTCTAACAAAGTAGTAAGTATTGTGTAAAATATATATTTTTGTAAGAATAAGTAGCTTCAATGGTAAACATTCTTTGAAAACAAACAAAGAAATTAACGAAAGTTATTTATATTAAAATATCCACTTTGTAGGTAAAAGTTACCATAGACTATGTGTTATTTATTTGTATAAGCTGCACATGAATTTAAATTTGTTTTATTGTTGAAGGCTTATAACAATTTACAATGACAATGGCAATAAAACTTACTTGTAAATAAAAGCTTGCCGATTTATGTGAGCAAACATTATAAAAAGTACTAAATATTCCATACAAATATTGTATTTGTTTATTTTATGAGAAAATTATTTGCAGGTAAGTAAATGATTGATATTTTGATACTACCTTCTATTTGTCATCTTTGATGTAATGATTTGAGATAGTTTAATATGTTATGTTAACGATCTACATTCAAACAAAACAAAACAAAACTTTCGAATTTTATTTGTCGTAATGTACTTTTAAATCGTAAACACTTTTACATTTTCTTTTTAAATAAATGGACGAAGTGAGTAAAAATATTTATTTTAAAGACAACAATATTTCATAGGCTTGAATTCAAATAGAACGGGTTGAGTCTGAGTTTAAATTCGCTTGTATAGAATATACTTGTTATTAATTTGGTCAAAGTTGATTGTTTATTAGAAAATTTGCGTAAATGAAAGATGAAATGGGTTGGAGTTTAATGAAAGAGTTTATTGGGCTGAAACCTAAAATGTATGGGTTATTGAAGGGACATGGTGAAGAAAAGAAAGTTTGCTAAAGGTGTTGTGAAACCATAAAAAGAAGATACGCCATGAACATTATAAAAAAATGTTTATTATACAGTAAAATAATAAGTGAATACATGTACACAATAAGACAACGTAAGCATGAACTGTATAAAGATTGCTTTGTCACCAGCAGATGTTAAACGGTATTTACTTTATGATGGTATTGAAACATAAGCGTGTGGTCACTTTAGAATAAGTAGCAAACATGTAAACCTCTAATCAAGTAATTAGTTTGTAAAATAATGATGTATATTTTTAAAACGAGCGAAAACGAGCGTTTCATTTGACTCTGCCGGAAAAAATAGTCACTGGTTTTGTTTTGTTTTTTTTTTTTTTGTTTTTTTTTTTTTTTGTTTGTATGTCTCGCGATAACGTTCGAACGGAGGCTCGGATCGAGTTGAAATTTTCACCATCCGCAAGCTTTGTTCTCGATTGAATGCCATTAGTTTTGTGGCAAAATCGTTCAAAAAGTTAAAAAATTACATTTAAAATTAATCGAAAGTTTTTTTTTCAAACTCAACGGCGACAAAATCTGAGATAGGGCCCAAAACATTTAGAATGTCTGTCCGGTCACGAATATGTTAATTTTATTTTGATCCGATAAGTAGTGTAGGGAAATTACATTATAACAAAAGTAACGTTGCCATGCAACGAAAGACGCGCGAAGTTCTAAAAGCACTGCCAACCAGAAGTAATCAAAAAAACTTTCGAGGAAGCGTCTATTATTTGTCAAAAAAGAGTTAAATAGTTTCCCAAGGAGTCAAGGTTCCTCTAGATGGCGGTGGGTTTAAAGTAAAATTTAAACACGGGTTTACCAAAACTTGGCAATAAAAATAATACTAGAAACGCGAACGTCCCTAAAATTTTTAAATTTAAAAAAGTGCAATTGGGTCTAGCTATAGCAGTGCTCGCTTATCAACGCGTCCAAAATGAGCCCTTTTTTCCTAGTATAATCATATACTTTGTGGGAGGAAAGTAGAAAGTAAAGCTAGTTAAGGCGGGGGGAAATCGAGGTTTCCATTTGACTCCTGCCGGAAAAAATAGTCACTGGGTTGTTTTGTTTTTTTTTGTTTTTTTTGTTTTGTTTGTTTTTTTTTGTTTGTATGTTTTTCGCGATAACGTTCGAACGGAGGCTCGGATCGAGTTAAATTTTCACCATCCGCAAGCTTTGTTTCGATTGAATGCCATTAGTTTTGGTGCAAAATCGTTCAAAAAAGTTAAAATTAATTAAAGTTAATCTAAAGTTTTTTTTTCAAACTTCACGGCCGACAAAATCTGAGATGGCCAAATCATTTAGAATGTCCGTCCGTCACGAATATGTTAATTTTATTTTGATCCGATAAGTAGTGTAGATGAAATTACATTATACAAAGTACGGTTACCATGGCAACGGAAAGTCGTGCAGCTTTTTTGGCTCATGATAGCGGTCGAACGGAGGCTCGGATCGAGTTGAAATTTTCACCATCCGCAAGCTTCGTTCTCGATTGAATGCCATTAGTTTTGTGGCAAAATCGTTCAAAAAGTTAAAAAGTTACATTAAAGTTAATCGAAAGTTTTTTTTTTCAAACTAACCGGCGACAAAATGTGAGATAGCGAAATCATTTAGAATGTCCGTCCGGTCACGAATATGTTAATTTTAGTTTGATCCGATAAGTAGTGTAGATGGAAATTACATTATAACAAAAGTAACGTTGCCATGGCAACGAAAAGACGCGCGAAGTTTCTAATGCACTGCCGCCTAGAAGTAATCAAAATACTTTCGAGGAAGCAGTCTATTAATTGTCAACAAAGAGTTTAAAAAGTTTTCCAAGGAGTCAAGGTCCTCTAGATGGCGGTGGATTTAAAGTAAAGATTTAAACACGGGTTTACCCAAATACCTTGGCAATAATAAATAATACTGGAAACGCGAACGTCGTAAATTTTAAAATTTAAAAAAATGTGCAATGTGGGTCTAGCTATAGCACGTGCTCGCTTATCAACGCGTCCAACTGAGAATTTCCTAGTTAATAATACGTATTACTTTATTGGTGTGTGTTAGGAATTTTTAATGTAAACAACTATGATACAAAAATTTGGCAAATTGTTGTTATTATGTTTACCTATCCTTGTACTACAGGCCTGCCTTCTATTATACTGATTGACGCATACTTATAATTATATTGTTGGTGCACGCAATCGTTTTGCATCTTTATTTATATATATATATATATATATATATATATATATTAATGAACTAGGTTTTCGGTTATGATGCACGTTTATTCACATTAGGCCAACGTTTCGATGAAATTTCACTCATCTTCTTCAGGGCCAATACAAATTAATATATAAATTTCACTCATCTTCTTCAGGGCCAATACAAATTAATATATAAAAAAATTTTAATTTGCCATATGTGCAGTGATTTCTATTGTTTATATTTTGTTGTATTTTGTTTTCCCAGTTTTGTTCTGAATTTATCAATGTAATGTAGTTTCGTTTTTTATATATTAATTTTTATTGGCCTGAAGAAGATGAGTGAAATTTCATCGAAACGTTGGCCTAATGTGAATAAACGTGGCATCATAACCAAAAAACCTAGTTCATTAATTCATATCGGCCACGAAATATTCCAAAAACATATATATATAATATAATATAATTTTATATATATTATATATGTTTAATTTTTAAGTTTTCGCGGGTATATGTTAAATAATTATTGTTTTTCATTTCCATTCAACAATAATTATTTATATATATATATATATATATATCAACAATAATTATTTATATATATATATATTTACGTATTTATTAGTTTTTACTTTAAGTTTAGTATTATTAAATCCACTCTACGATAAAAATAATGAATGACATCTGATTACTTATTGCAGACACCTAACCCCCTTCCCAACATTTTGGATGTAGTTCATTCAAATATCCTAAGAAAAATATATGAGAGGAAAGAACGTATATAATTTTTGTACTATATAATATTGTGAGCTTAACCCGACTATGAACACCCAAACGCGGTATTGCATTCTTATACTGTGTGAACGTGATAAAATGACACAGAAATGTGGCTAGATAATATAACAACTGTTTATGCAGTAGGACTTCATTTTGATTCATCTGAAAAAAAGTTTATGTTATATAGAGTATGCGAGTATATTGTGCCCACTATGTTGTTCATTGTTTCTACTGGCTACGAGAAAAAAGTGTGTAGACAAATGAAGAAGAAAAATAAATAAAGAGTGTAAATACTATGTGTGAATATGTGATGTACTCCGGAAATATACTAGTTGTGAATGTAATAATAGAACAAAGTTTTCATTCGTACTTTAAATTAAATAATAGGGAAATAGAATAGGTACTCTCAAAGTGTGATCTAAATGGGAAAAAACGCTCTTTGGACGCGTTGTTGAGCGAGCCCCGGGTACGTGAAACGACCCAGTACGACATTCCCATAAGGCCACCCCAGGTGGGCCTACCGGGATATTACATTTTTTGTAAAATTTATATTCCAACATTTTTGCATTGTACTAATTCACTCATCCCTTTCAAAAGTTTTCTTTGTATTTTCCTGCCCCTTCTTTTTAAAATCATTTTTCGAATTATGTTTTAGCAATAAGTCTTTAAGGTTTGACCGTTTATCTAAAAATTTGGAAAATGGAGAGAATTTTGTATTATTGGACCCTGCAAAATTTCAAACGATCGGTACATTTTTTTTTTTTTTTTTTTTTTTAAACCAATATGCGGATTTTTTTCAAAAAACTATACAGAAACCCCCCTAGGGGGTATGTAATGTGAAAAAATTTCAGGTGACAGAGAAACGGTGCGCCCCTTATCGAAGCAGAAACGAAAAAAAAAAAAAAAAAAAAAAAAAACAAGACTTTCGAGCCAAAAGAGTCAAGTGGAGACGCTCGCTACGCTCGCCAAACAATAACTATAAAAACAAGAAAAACAATCCTGGAGTCATAGAATTTTAAAAAGTGAAAAATTAAAAAATTTAAAAATTTAAAATGTTCTAAAACTTCAAATTTGCAATTTTGAAGGGGAACGAACTAGTTGATCAGGGTTTTATTTTATTAAACTTAATTATTTTTTATTAACGTCCATCCTATTCTTTAAAAAACTGTTGGGGGGACAAAGGGCACTAAAAAATTTAAAAAATTACATGCAGACACGACAATAATACTTTAAGTAAATATTTTATTAAAATAGTAATATTCAATAACAATGCATTAAAAAAACAATTTTTTTTAAATTAAATTTAATTAATAAATCAAATATAAAAAAGTGGTGTGGAAAAAAAGAATAGAAAAAAAAAAAATTTAAAAGAAAAGAAAGAGATTTAAAATACGATGTAGCGGTATATGGGTTTCATCGCCTTAATGCTTTTAACAAATTGTTGCAATGGTGAATATAGGTATGCATGTAATAGAGGATTAGGGGTGGTGGTGGTATAAACGTGTACGAACATTTTAATGATGGTTGGAGAGAGTAAAAGGGGTATGAGGATTTTGCTAAACGCGGTTGTGTATTTCGAAAAAAATAAGTTTAAAAAGGGGTGTTTGTTTGGGGGGGAGGAGGTGGAGGTTAACCCTTTGGAAGTTAAGTTCCCATCTAGAGGTAATACATATTTTTTTTTCAAGGGCACATAGCCCGTATATTTAAATCCGAACAAAAATTGTTAAAAATGGGGGACGGGGGGGGGTGGGGGGGGGGGAGGAGTTGGGGTGAGGTATTGACTCGGTCCGAAGATACACTATACATATTTTTATTTAGTTTATTATTGTAAACATAAATACTTTTTTTTTAAAATTTGGGGTGAATGAGGGTTTGGAGGGGGTTGTGGATTGAGTAATAACAAGAGGTCGCGCTGGCCGACCTCTTGCAGTGCCTTCCCGCGCCGGTACTTTCCCGCCGCATGTTCTTACTGGTAAAATAATTACTAATCCAAAGAAAGCGGAGTAATTAAATTTAAATTTTTCTCAAATGAATTTGAACAAAATAAGGTTAAAAAAAAAACACTGTACCACCTCAAAATATCAGTGCGGTAAAATATAAGAACTTAATTGTCAGAACACTTTATGAAAACAAAAATATAATTGCGAGCTGATACGATTACCCAAAAAACATAATGTGAATTTATTTCATAACACTATTAATACATCCTTGGGTTAAGATTTTTCTCTGTAAATGGCGTCCTGCCGTTTACTGTAGGGCGCGATCAATTACAAAAGGCATACATATTATAATGAACTTGGAATTTTCAACCGACAATAAACATTAACTTTTTCAGTACGATAAAAAACTTTGTGAAATCAAAATATAAAAAACAAATAAAAGTAATCCATAAAAAAAAAACTGTAGAACAAACTCTAGTGTCTCTGCAGGCGTAGTCTCTTAGAAGCAATATGGATTGTTCATGCATACCACGTCTCGGTTATCGCGTGATTTTTTCGTATTGTCCTTATTTTTTAGAAACGTGTTGAAAAGGCCACATCTAGCAAGTGCTTCCAAAATAAATTATAAGTTTTAGCTTTCTTTCTGGTGGTGAACGGTGCGAGCGTAGGATATTCTTATGGGGTAAACACTTCGCCGTCAACAAGTATACTCCTTAGAGCGTTGCGAGAATTCGCTACCAGAGCTCATACAAAGAACTTGGAGCATACTATCGTAATGAACTTAGAACTTATATCGACTTTAAAACATGTTGTAAACATGTGTATTCGGTACTAATGAAAAAAATGACTGGCGAAAATAATTGGTTTTTATACTCATATAAGACATAATGAAAGCAACACCAAAATTGCTAATTTGTATTGTGACTGCTAGATCACCAGGCTTAATATTATGTAGTAGAAGTTATAAACGTAATTTTTAGTAAATCTCCCCTGTAACTCTGAGAAAGATATAAACATCTTATGTACATTCGGTTTTAAAATCTATTTAAAAACGCTTTGAGGTTTGAAAACATTATGTATACGCTTTGAAACTAGTTTGAATCGGTTCAAGTCAAAAACATTCTTCGCGGGTTTGACTTCAAAACTGTTTTAAAAAACCGTATGTATACACCCACTACACTGCCACCCATTTAAAAGTAGGCCTAACAACTAAATCAGTTTTGAAAAACGTTTTGAGATCATTTGTAAACCAGTTCATCTAGTGAAAATTACTTTGTCTTCGGTTTGCCCGGGTTTCTATTAGCGCACGAAACAGTAAAATAATAAAGTATGCCTTCACAATTTTGCCAAATCTCGACTTTATATGAAATTTAGGGCTTGTAGCTAATCATTTATTCAATTCCAATGGTAAACCCTCGCACAACGCATACCGGCGAAACCACCGGTAAATTATACTTCAAACTGAAAGGAGCCCGCAGCCTTGCAATCACTATATGAAACCGACTCCAAATTATTTTCTTCATAACTTGTGGCCGTAACCCGTACATCGAACTCGCAACCTCCAGGAGGCTCTTTTGCGTTGCGTCACTGTTCCGAGATAAAAGGCGGGGAACTAAACTGTTAGTATTGTGTAAGGAATTTTTGTAAAGAACCGACCCCAAACACTATGTGTCGCGTGTGATGCCGTCAATTCGGCTGTTTACAGAGGCTGGGAGTTCCCACACATGGTGTGTTGCGTAAGACGCTAGCGGATTGTTGTCGAATGTTTAGATATGTTAGTAATTATCACTGAGAAATAAAAGGGTCAAGATTCCTGGCTATTTTTTTTTAAATGCACATGTAGTTACACGGGGAGCACCCAAATAAAAGTCGTATCCGAATGTTTACTCGAGAAAACCCCTCGAACGCCAGACATGTGGAGTAACCACTCAGGAAACAAAAAGTAAACAAACTTCCACGCTAGACCCATGCGGCCAACCCATGATCTGTTCAAAATATTTAAATGTCTCAATACCATTGATTATATTAATAATTAGATGATGAAATGAAGAATATAAATAATGAGATACATGAAGAATAAAATTCGGTAATTATTTTTATGCAATTTTTTAATCAAATGATCAGGTATGAATTTTTGTAAGTAACATTGTGATCACGCAAAATTGGTAACATACCATGAAGGTAATCATGCCATACGGTCAAATCTATGGCACGTAGCCTACTCACAGCGCTTCTAACGTCGAAATATATTTTAAAAATCACGTATGTTTGTATATTTTAGGTGAATATTTTAATCTCATACATGAATAAACATCAAACATAAATCAAAGGTGTTGATCTTTATTAACCAGTGTAATAAGTTTTAAAATTTCTCAGAAAAACGTCTTACTAGGAGTGCCGTCGCGTATATTTTTTTTTTTATTGTTAAATCCATATTTTGAATTACATAAAAGTAAGGTATGATAATGTTTTGCATGAACGTGTTATAAGCTATCAATATTATCAACGTCAGTTGGACGCGTTGATAAGCGAGCACGTTTCTATAGCTATACCCACATGCACATTTTTATTATAAAATTTGCGCCGTCGCTGTCCACGGGGCCAAGTTTCCAATATTAATATACTTTTTAACTTTTTAAACGATTTTGCCTCAAAACTAATGGCATTCAATCGAGAACGAAGCTTGCGGATGTCCAAATTTCAACTCGATCCGAGCCTCGTTCGAACGTTACGGTGAGACATACAAACAAACAAAACAAAACAAAACAAAACCAGTGACCATTTTTTCCGGCAGAGTCAAATGGAAACGCTCGCTTTGCTCGCTTTATTATGGGTTTGTATAAATTTTGGGCTAGAATAAATGTATTTCCAAATTAGGGAATATTATTTTCAGTGGCCTAAAAATTTCTATTTTTGTCGATTTGACTTGAAAATGAATGTTGAAATTTAAAATTTGTTTTGAAGTGGAAACCTGGTCAACGTTATATTAACAGGAGGGGAAAAGCCACAGGCCATTTGATGACTCTCATACCCGTCATTTTTCTTGATCACGACCCAAGAAAACTACGGGTACAACCTTTCGTATGGATAGCAGCTGGTATCGAAGTGGCAACCTCGCGAATGAGGATATTGCTTCTGACGCGTTAGGGTGAAGCAGTCCCAATACCATTAAAACATCACCAATGAAGATAAAAAATGAATGCTTTTGTCAACTGAACATCTGATGAACGCGATATGAAAATGACTTCACGTATCTTAACATGATCATCAGTCCTACATCTTTTGCTTATAGTGTAATTCAAACATTTCAATTTGACTTATACTGATTTCATATGAGACAAGACATAACAACACTATACATTTATACTCAAAACTTCACACTATACATTTATACTCAAATCATTCTTGTCGTCGTCGGGGAACCCCTTCCTTTTTACTACCTCCCCGACGGCGACGACAAAGACAACATGGACGGATGATGACACAGACGGAGACGACCACGACGTGGGGAACCCCTGCCCTCCCCATATGCTTGTGGCTGGTTCTGACCAGCACAGGCCTGTCCACCCCCTTTTCCCCCCGCGTCATCCCTTACGTCCCTCCCTTCGTCTGATTAGCCAAGTTGCATAATTATGAGACGTAAAGCAATATCCAATCTAATCCAATCCAAAACATTATTTAGCTATTTTAACTAAACGCATCTCAATTCTCTCCAGATATTTGGGCAGTCAGTTCTATTCCAGACACGTCCTTCCCCCTTCCACTGCTGCGAGATGACACTGAACAGTGGCCAGAACAAAAACTTAGGCAATGCACCAGCCCCTCGCCGAGGCCAAGATTGCCTTGCGTAACCCCCGATAACCGATATACGATGGGAAACGCCACACACGCCACCCACACCACAAAATCACGCTCCAAATATTTTTATTAAAATTCGTAAATTGTCCCAAATACAAAAAATCAGGTGAAAATTTGTGTAATGCCCAATTTATAGTCAAAGGATGAAGGTAGAAATGTTTTTTTAAATAACATTGTGCTAACGCAAAATTGCTAGCAAACAAAGACTTTTTTAACTATTTGGGGGGAACAGATTATGATACATTTACGATTATCTTAATCAACATTTTGGGCCTTTCTTATGATCCGATTCATTGCAATTTACATACCAATACTTTACAATAGTAAAAACCACCATGCAAAAGGACGTTAACGTATGTTTCAATCTCTTCAATAAATAAATAAAAAATCTCTACAAGATAAAACGTGCTACAAAAAATAATTTGATTGGACACTCTTGATGAACTATTGAATGAAAACTAACTGGGTTTTTTTGGGACTATACACAACTGTTTGGACATGACTAATCGCATTCGCCCTGCATTTTGGGAAAAATTTGGCAATATCACGTAAAGTTTGGCAAAACGTATACACAAATATTTTTATTTCGTAATCTGAATATTTTCTGTAACACGTGGCTTCGCAACTAAAAACGCCAGGAAAAATTTATTTGGTAGTATTCTATTACCAAACTATCGAGGCGATGCGAGTTTTAGTTTCGTTGTGATAACGCAAAATTGATAACGGGCTTTTGATGATAAACTATCGCAATGTGTAAAATGTAAAATTTTACGGCTGACTAAACTTGCATTTAGGAACACTTACGCCCCTCAAAACAGTATGAAATTTTAAAGGGGTGATGCTGTGTGCTTTTGGAATCATAATTGTAAAGTTTCGTTGATATTGGTTAATGTCTTCTACCTCAAATAAATGCATAGGTCTTGACGCGCTCCAAATGTACACACATACATAATGTATAAACTTTTGCAAACCTATAAGGCCGCTCCCGAGAGTCGCGCCCTAATATATGCGCTCCACGCTAAGAAAAGGGGATGCGCGCGCTTTCGACGGGCCAATCAGCGATCGTTATTTTAAATTGGAGCCTGCTGAATGGCTACAATTCACCCGTTAAAAGCGCGCGCAACTCCTTTCTTAGCGTGGAGCGCCTATAAAAGGGTATGTATACTTACGCCCTATGATACGGTAACATAGGTTATTTACGGTTAAATCAACCGGACGCGCTCCTCCCCCGGCATGGTGGAAGAGAAATCCATAAGAGCCCATGTTAAATCGGGCTCCTCCACTGTTGCAGAACTGTCAATTACACCCTACTAATGAATCAAATATAAAAAAAGTGGTGCGGAAAAAAAGAAAAGAAAAGAAAATTAAAGAAAAGAAAAGAAAAGAAAGAGAGTTAAATACTGATGTAGCAGCTATGATAGGTTCATCGACCTTAACTGCTATTAACAAATGATTGCACATTGGTTGAATATAAGAGTATGCATGTAATAGATGGATTAGGGTGTGGTGGTATAATGTAT